>JAVHLU010000500.1:0-56785 GCA_036785755.1 Colletotrichum ledebouriae | reverse complement strand
GCTATACTAATAATACGCTCTCTATATATAGTAGAGTAGTTAATAAAGGAGCGGGTTTTATTAATTATATTAAGGCTAAACTCTCTAGTAATCCCCTCTATATTATTTATACTAAAGGGTATACCTTGCTCGGGCTTAGCGTATTTATATATAGGGTCTAGTGCTAATATAGTTAAGGATTTATTATAGGTTATAGGGATAAGGATAAGGATAAGGGAGAGGTATAAGGCCCTGCTCGTAGTAATAGAGCTTTTTATACTTCTAGCTATAAGAACCTCTTAGGAAAGACCTCTCTAGTTAAGGAGTTACCTCTTATATAGTAGTATTTATAGTACCTTTAGCACCTTACTAGAAGGTTAACCTTTTAAGTTAAGGAGTTATCTTATATAGTAGCTTTTATAGCACCTTGCTAGAAGGTTTAGCGAGGGTATTACTATAAGAGCCTTAGTAGCCTATTTAGCTCTAATATAATTAGCCCTAGTGCGGCGCGCATCCGACTTTATATAGTAATATTTAGAGGGTTTACTTGCGAGTAGTAGGAACGTATAGGGTTCCTATATTATTTTCCTTAACTAGTAGAGGGTATAGGTTAAAATACCTATATAGTATTTCCCGAATTATACCTGCGAACTAGGTGAATTTATTATAGTCTTTTTGCGAAGGGGCTGCGGCGTAATTCCGAGCTCAATACTATATTAAATAATCCTCTAGCGTATTCTTATTATAGCTATATATTCTAAATATTAATATACTATAGCTTAGTTAAGATCTATTCCTTTTTACCTACTATAAGACGAATTATTTATTAGTTATTATAATAAATCTTCTTAATATCGCTAAGTTTAAGAGCGATATCCCTAAATAGCCTCTAAAGAGAAATAGTCTCCTTAGCTATATATTTAAGGCTTAAAAACTCCGCTTCTATTATTAATATTATAACTATAGCTTATTAAGTAGCCTTCTATTAAATTAGTCCTCTAAAGAGCGACATTATATACCCTTAAGATAACTTCTGCGTCTCTTTATTATCTATAAACGAAGCGTTACTTATAATTAGTAATACCTATCTACCCCCTAAGTTACTAAAGCGTATTATAAAGTAATAAGTATAATATAGGTATTATATAACCTAGTTAATAGTAATATAGTAATAAGGAGCGGGATTCGTTAGGAATCTTAAGAGTAGAGAATATATAAAAGCGATATTAGGTTAGATTATAATAGTAATATAGAGTATAGAGCTAATCTTCTCTTAGAAACTCTTTACCTCTAATAGCGTTACTACTATTTTACTCTTTAGGAGTAGTAGGTTTAGAAGGGGGGTTACTAGCGCTCTTAAGTTAAGTAAATTAAACTTCTTTATAACCTATTTAATATATTAGTTATAAGAAAGGTATATCTTTTATATAGCTTAGTTATAAATAACTCTAATTCTAAGATAGTACTTAACTAAGCCTTTTTCCTTTAACTTATATACTTGCTTTAGGCTAGCGATTACCTTTTATACTACTTCTTTATAGTTCTTATAAAATAGGATAAGGAAGTTATTTAAATAGAAGATAATAAGGACCCTCTTCTTAGTTAACTAGAAGAGATATAGGTCTTTGCTCGTAAGTATAAAGCCTAAACGCTAAAGGGTCGAGGAGAACTCCTTATACTAGAGTAGTAGTATATCCCTTAGCCTATAGAGCGCGTAGCGTAGTTTAATATACTTCCTAGGCTATTTAAAGCTATCTAGTAACTTATAAATAATTAGGTCTTCGTTTAGATCCTAAGAGGCGTTTAGGAATGCGTTAATAATAATAAATTATTTCACTTCGAGGTTAAATTATATAGTAATTACTATTACTACCCTAAAGGTATAAGTAGCGAGGGTTATTATATAAGTCTATTCGAGGGGCGACTTCTCTTACTAATCGCCTTAAATATAGATCCTTATTTTATACTAGTCGAGGACGTTATCCTTATTAAATTTATAAATAAATACCTACTTTAAAGGGATTAGTCTCTTTATTATTATCTCTTAATTAATAACGTGCTATATATCTATTTACTATAATTTGCTTATCTTAACCTTAGCTACTTCTTTAAAGCGAGTTTAGAGCGCCTATAGGAGGTTTAAAAGTTCCTTCTATAAGCGAGGTAGCTTAGTAAGGTCGTTAGTAGTAAGACGTTTATAGATTATTATAGTTATATAAGCGGGTTTCGCGCTATAGATAGTAGTATAAATATAGCTATAGAGCGTATAATACCCTATTTTAGCTTCTAAAAAGGCCTTCTACTAATTAGGTATAAAAGTCTTAAAGAAGCTAGATACCTACTCCTGCTCTATATAGTATTAGAGTAAAAACTAGTAACTAGAGCGGGATTCGCTTTCTACTATTCCTAGTTATAAGTTACTAGGTAGTAAGTTATATAGTTATTAGCTTTAACGAGTTTAGCTATAGCCCTCCTAGTTATATACCTAGTTAGACCTCTATTTAGTATTATCCCTCTCCTCTCTATCCTAGTATAGCTATACTAGTAGACTTAAGGGCTTACTATCCGAAGGTTCGTTCTTATTACTCTTACTTACCTTAGAAATATATTATAAAGCAGGGAGTAGTTTAATTATAATATAATCCTCGATCCGTTCCCCTTTAGAATTAACTTCCCTAATAGCATTATATATATAGTTTATTTCTAGTATATATACTATACTTACTACTCTATCTATTAGGGCTAGGCTTTTATTTAGCTCTAATATAGGATCAGGGGATAATAGCTACCCCCCCTTCTAACCTACCTATCCCTTTAGAAGTTTTAGGATTCTTCTATTTAGAGACTTAGTTATAAGAATAAGGGTTAGTATAAGTAACTATTTAGTTATAAGTATTAATATAGCTTTATCCTTATCTATAACGCCTAGGATCTAAAGTTTAAAGTTAACTTATAATATAAGCTCTTTAATCTCTTCTACTATCTCGCGGATAATATCTTCTAGGATAGCTTCTTTTACCTTATCCTTTATATAGAAAGTCTATTTATTAAATATTATATTCTATATAATAATAACTATTTATAACGCGGGGATCTAGACCCTATATAGGTTATAGGTATTTAGAATATATCCTACTAGGTATCTAATATATCCCTATAGCACTACCTTAAAGTCTCTCTTATTAATTCCTCTCTCTTGTTCCCTCTTAAGGGGGTATATATAGTAGCTATAGGTATATATATATCCCTAGTAAGGGTAAAGGTCGCGGGTTAGGGCTGCTCTATTATTAGGTTACTATTAGCGAAAGTACTAGTAGAACTATTCCTCTTTAATCTATAGTAGCGAACGCTAGTCGTAGTATTTAAATAGGCTTATATTATAAAGCGTTATTACTACTAGCACTATCTTAGCCTATAGTTTTATAGGTAAGCTAGCTATAGCGAGTATCTTAATCGTTCGAGTTATAGCCCGTTCCCCTCTACTATTTAGTTCCTTTATATATAGAGGGGTCGTTTTAACCTCTATTCCTTCTATATAGGTCTAATCCTTATATCCTATATAGCCTATAAGTAAAATTACTAACCTCTCGACGTCTTATTTAATCTTATAAATAGAAAGTCCCTTCTATTAATATACCTATTACTTAAAGGTATATAGAGCGAGTATAATACTACTATAGGTCTTATTAACGCATAGAAATACGAAGAGTTAACTAGTATACTTATCCTTAATAATAAGGAGCTATTAGTTCTAGTTAAAGCCTTTAGGGTAGTTAAAGAGATCCCACGCGATTCTATAGTAAGGGCGTATTACTTTATCTTCTAACGTTTATCTCGAAATTACTTATTTAGTATATATAATTATATAATATTAGTACTATAGGCGCGTTAGGCCTTTAATCCTTACCCCCTAAGTAGTATATACTAGCTGCTCTAGAGCCTTAGGGCTAAGGTACCTGCTTCTAAAGTACTAAAGTATCGCGTTATTACTCTAGTCTAGTAGTAATATAAAAGAGGTATGCTTATATATTATAAGCACGTAGTTTATATTATTAATAATAGTATTAATACTTTAGGGAATCCGCTTAGGAATAGAATATAAGGAATAAGGCTTATATTTAAAGAAAGCGAGGTTCGCCTTCTTAATAAGTTTCTTAACTATAATACTATTCTTATAGGTTCTAAAGCGAAGTATATAATTATACCCTAAATACTAAATACCTATCTTTTAAAGTAGCGCTTTAGAGATAGTATTAATATAAACGTTCTCTATATATCCTATATTATAGAGTATAAGGTCCTCTATATTCACGCCTTTTAAGCTATTAAGAGCGTTCTTAATAATCTATATACCCTTTATAATAATTAGGTATAAAGCTATTTTAGAATTAACCCGTTCTCTTTTATAATATCTAATTAAGGAGGGGATAAGTAGGGATTTATTATTTATAAGGTATATCTCTCTATAGTTATATAGGACTATAGACTTATATAATATATAGGGTCCTAAGTAGGGGGTTATAAAAATACTTAGGTACTCTTTATTTAAGTTAATTATATTATCCCTAACCTCGTTTAAGAGGGCTATATAGAAAGTAACTACTACTATATTAATAGGGTAGCTTAGGGCTATATTAGATTTCTTAGATAAACCCTTATTACCCCCCTTATTCTTTTAGCGGTTTTTACTCTTATAGGGTATAGCGCGTAGCTAGCCCTTATAAGTAAGTTCCTTATAAAGATTAGTAAAGCGTAAGTTACTATTTAACTAGTTATAGATCTAAGCTGCTTATATATCTATTACTAATATATAGGGGTCCTTCTAATAACGTCTAGTTAAAGCGGCTTCTAAGTAGTTATACTTAATACTTAGCTATTAATAGCTTAACTTATATAGGTACTATTTACTACTAGATATATTACTAGTTATAGGAACGCTTAATAGGTTAGCCTTATCTATATAGCTAGCTAGTATTATAAAGACCCCTACGCTTTATCCTTATAACCTCGAGTAGAGTATATCCTTATATAAGAGGTCCTTAAATATATTAGTATATTAGCTTATATTAGAGACTAATATCCCTGCTCGCTCCTATTTAAAGATATCTATAATTTCTATATTAGCCTAAGTAGGTATAAAGTAATAACTTATTACTTAAAGAAAAGTTTTTAAAGCGAGGGTACTACTTACTTTAGGAAGCTTAAGCTAGGTAGCGCGGAGGTAAATACCCCTAAAGTCCTTAATCTAGGTATTAGGATTAATACTCCTATTTGCCTTTTCTAGGACTTAGATATACTCTTCTTAAATAGTAATAAGAGTACTAGCCTCGCTTAGAGCGTAATAATATTTAAGATTAATAATAAGGCTATATAGGGTTATATCCCCTTTAGTAAGAAGTTCTATATATATAGGTATAATAATATTATAAGTAATAATCTCTATAACTAGATAGTTAATCCGTTTAAACTCCTAGTCCTTATAGGTTTACTTAGACTCTTATATAATAAGCAAATGAAAGTACTCTAGGTATTATTCCTATATACTTATAGTATTCTTATTAATTATAACTAGGGTAGTTAGAAGCTAAAAGGGTTATAATTTATTTATCTATATCCTAGTAATAGACTTAGGAGTAGTTCTAGAAGTAATATTAAAAGTAGCCTCTTTTAGAGCCTCCTAGTTAAATAGAGCGATATATTAATTATAAGTACTCTTTTCCTATAGGTACTAAGCGTTAATATCCTAGTTTTACTTAGTAATATATAAGTTAAGAGTTAGAGTTTCTAATAAGGTCTTTCCTAGGCGAGAAGATCCCTTAGGGTTATCTAAGTTAAGATACTTCTAGACTCTAGTAGCCTAGGCTTTAGCTTAGATTATAATATACTAAGTATTAAAATCCCTATATATAATTAGCTAATATAATATTATAATAGTAGTAATAGAAGATATTATAGTTAAGGTTATTTAGAAATAGAGGGTTTATAGTAGTAGAAAATAGTATATAATAAGGAGGAAAGAAGGAATAGGAGAGAGGAAGTTTTAATAAGTACTTTTAGTAATAAAAGCTCGTTTTAAAATAGTAATTAGGGGTTTAGTTAGAGCTAGGCTTATAACTATTAAGAAATATCCTATAAAGCTATATTTATAGTTACTAAAGAGCTTTATCTATTATAATAAGAGTAGCTATAACGTAGTTACTTATAACTATAGTTAGAGGAATAACCCCTGGAATAAGGTTACTCCGGAGCTAACGTTAGTCACGTGCCGCGCTAGGAACGGGCGATGCTAAAGGCATCACGACACTTTCTTTATCTAAGCCTGTTTCTTCTCTGGTAGGGACGCCGGACCAAAGCGTCATTCACGAAACAAACTCAATCGATGTTCTGTTGGCCGCATGCGAGCTCCAAAGAGCTGGAACAGAGACTCAACACGCTCCCACTGATGTGGCTACGGACCAGTCATCTCCAATAAGTACACCACCAGCCTTTGAAGCAGCTCCATCCCCGTTTTTTAGCAGTCCTTCATCATATAGTTCTATTTCAACATCAACACGAGAGGAGTTCCGCCCCAGTCAGCCAACCGAACCTGCTACTGCTTATCACGAAGAGGAGCCGGAAACACCAACCAGCTATCAAGTCGACATTGAAGCTTATGGTGCCGTCGAACATTTGTCCAACGATTCCAACGGAAGAGTCATAGACACTACTGCTTACAGCCCTCAAAATCCGCACTTTAGCCCTCGGAGTTCGGATGTACAAGACGACGTGTCACAGCCTTCTACGCCAGAAAGTCTGACAGACGACCTAGTGTCCCCACGGGATACAGCCGAACCACTACTCTCTTATATTCAGGTAAACACCGAAACGCCATCACCTACACCAGAGTGCACTTCTATCGGAGTGATGCAAGTCTCTCCTGCTTTAACAGTCAATGAAACGCCGAGTCCTTCCGCGGTCTCGGACGGCCTATCACCCGACCCTTCAGAGAGCTCAATGACACCGCGATCTAAGTTGGATGAGTCGATACATGTGGAGATAAGCGAATTTGCCCACGAACCTCTACCAGTATTCATTAACAATGCGGTAGACACCATCCGCGGTCTCAGCCAAAATCATACAGAAGGGCCGAGCAAAGATGATCAAATACTGGTCAGGGACCTCAAAGCGAAATGCATCAACACAAATTGGTCAAACGGGGCGAATTGGTTAAGATGCATTGAAAAGGGAAACGACAGCCGCCAGAGGCTCAATGTTAGCCACATGATCACGTTCGCCGCTTTCGCCAGATGGTACGATTCCCAAGTGGCAGAGGTGCAGAGAAGGAAGCCCGATACGCCGAACAAGACAGCCTCAAATGAAGTCATGAAGAGACTAATGACTCACATAACGTCTCCAACTACCAGCAATAAGATTGCAAGCACTGCCAGGAGTTCTCTGAGAACACGATTAACAAAAGGAAGAAGGCTGCTTGATCTGATTGAGAGGTTTGGGTTTGGAGTTATCTTCGTAAAGAGAACATAGTGAGGGAAATCTACTGCTAAAGCTCCGACTATACTCATTTGTCTCTAGGGAACTCACCAAAGCGCGAGCTGAGGACGTGCAAGATTTTATCGACGACTTAGATCAGAACACTAATAAGCTTATCGTCGTGAGACACTTGTGCGATCAATTTGACGAGTTTGTCGAGCATGGAAAAGCTAATGTTGCCAATTTTGTGCAAAGCATCCGAAACGAAGCTTGCCTGACGCGACTCATTCATTGGGACCTTGTTAGCAACAATGAGGTCAATGAACAGTTGGCAGAACTCGCTGAAGCGGCCAAAGTAGAAGACTTTTCTTTCCGTTCTGTCTTGCAACCGCAGGCGAATCAAGAGATTCATCTCGCAGTCACTTCAGAAGATTTGGAGACGCTGCGTCCCGAAACATCGTTATCCTCCGGCATCGTTCAAGCAGCATTACATATAGCTAATAAGCCAACGAACGTTCGCATCGGTTCAACCATTTATATGGACAACTCACAGCCATTTGCTCAGGCGCAAGAAGGAAATTTCTCCCCCTCGAGTAGAGCTAAATGAAAATGCTAGACTTGTCTATTTCTTTCCAATTATCCATAGAAAACAAAGTTTCAGTCTATTGGAGATTGATAATCGGAAAAGACACATCCAACACTTCGTCGCCAACCAAGACAACGGCCGGATATCTCGACAACTTAGGGTATATGTCTTTTAACCACCTTGCTCCAAATACTAAAACAATCTAGAAAGCTTTTCGCTTTTTGAAGTATAGCCAAATTAAGGTGTGTTCTCCCCGCAGAATCGTTCAGCCTTATATTCTCAAACGACTTAGAATGTTTGCATCGAAACGGGCAATGTGTAGAATTCCAGGCCACTAATCATCCGCATCGCTAACCTTCGCATGCTACGTATGCCTATCGGCATTTCCGAGCTAGATAACAATAGTCTCAGGTTAGAGGTAATTCGCACACTGAAACTTTGTTCTAATAATGGATCTCTGAAAACGAAGAAACGTGAATATGGGGACGAAACGACGCACGAAGAGCTAAGACGAAGTAAACGACGCAGGGTGTGATTATCTCAAAACTTGTATGTATCTATCGAAAGCTCTATCTATCTTTGCAACAGATCAACGCATCACATTTCCAGCAACAGCAGACAATAGCAGCGCCGGCCACATGTTATCCACCTTGACTCTAGGCGAGCTTGAAGTAGCCTAGCTAGCGAACTCGAAATCTAACGGAAGTCCTGAAATACCACTGGTTTCGCTAGGCGCGGAGCTAGAGCCGAATGAGGTCAAATTAGGAGCAAAAGAAGTGTTCAAGCCGTTCACAGTTACCGGCGGCGTCAGAAGCGGCGGAGGAGGTTCAACGAACGAAGATGGAATCACGATGCTCCTTGGAGTAGCAATCATAGATCTCTGCTTTTCATCAATTTAGGAGGATACCCATCCTGAAGTCTCAGTTACCGTCAGCGTTACAGTGGCAGTCGCCATCGCTATTACTGTGTTAGTCTCTAGCGGCTGAGGTTGAGGGGTCAATAGCTGCCAACTGATATCTGCGATTGGACTGCTAGAAATAGGGGACATTATCAAAATAGCTAATAGCTCTAAGTTTGAGCTGTTGGACGGGGGCTAGGGGGCGTCATTCTGCAGAGGTGTTTTTAGTAATGCCTCTAAAATCGTGAGAGTGCCGATGCCGGTGAAGTTACCGAATCGAACTTCCACATCCAGCAAATGGTTCAGAGCCTCCGAGTAAATCACGAGGTACGCAAGGACAAATAGTAGGAATAGGGATAGTAGAAGCATATTAAGATTTTATGGTGATGCAATAAAAAACAGAACGCTGCTGGGGCCTTTTTATCCTTGTAAGCCTGGAGCACCTTTTGGACGTGGCCATAGATGGACGCTGGGTGGTAGCATAGCTCAATTTAGAACGGATAACCAGGAAAGGAAACAGTCCTCCCGCTAGCCATTACGTCAGATTTTACGGCAGCCCGCCGTGCCGTACCAGTACAGGCCATAACCAGTACGGGTCATAATAGTACGGGCCATAACAGTACGGGCCATAACAGTACCAGAGATACTAGTATCAGCCATACAAGTATTGGCCATTACACCAGCAATCCTATGACCATGCCAGCCATACCAGGACAAGTCATACCTATACAATCCATACCTGTACAAGCAATACCAGTATTAGCTGATATGAGACCGTAGAACCTTCCCAGCTATACTAGGACAAGCTATACCTGTACAAGCCATACCTGTACAAGCCATAATACTAGGACAAGTCATACTAGTACAAGCCATACCAGGACAAGTCATACCAGGACAAGCCATACTAGGACAAGCCATACTAGGACATGCTATATAAAGATAAGCTATCTATACTAGGACGAGCTATACCTATATAAGCTTTATCTATACTAGCTAAAATAGTATAAGAACAAGATTTAGTATATAAATAGAAGCTATTTCATTTTAGCTATTCTAAAGCTAGTTAGTATTCTTACTAGTTAGGATATTACAGCTAATTTAGTATAATAAAACTGTTCACTATACCTTTAAGGCTAAATTAAAGGGCTTTATAGTAATATAGAAGTTTACAAATTCTTTAAGCTATAACTACTTCAAAGCGTCTAATAGAATTCATAAACTAATAGCAAACTATGAGAAACAAATCATAAAGCGCTAGGAATGCTTAACACTATTGTAATACATTCTTCGCTTTTGAAAATTAAGCCTATCCCTCAATACAAAACGGATCCTGAAGTGACCCGTCGTCCAAGGTCGTACAAAAGGTGGGATTCAGAAGCGCTGGCTGTTAGCCCCCTGAGAAATCATCAGGTACAGGCTCAGGTCCTTGATTCCCCGAAAATTCTGGAACTTCTAGACTCGGCTGCTGGCCACCGGAGAAATCAGTCTGTGGAGAATTTAGCGCGATGTCTCTGAGGTCGTCGTCCTGCAGCAAGCGTCTTCTCTTCGACAGTGCCTAGCGACGCTAGCGAACGGATTCTCCAGCGATGGATGCCCTCTTGGAAGTAGGCATGGACGTATCTAACATGCATTAGCATTCTGTGATATATATCTGCTCGAAGACGACTAGGCTGCCGGCCTGAAGCTCAATATCGTCGCCGCCATAGGTAGTCAAGTTGCAGATTACTAAGTCCCATAGCGCTGCTTGATGCATTCCAGCAGTGCCAGTGAACACCTTCAAATCCTCAACACTCATAGTTTGGCCATTTTGGTCGACAAAGTTTTGGTCCAGCTCGGCCTCGGTCACGTTGCCGGGGAAGCTAACCGGCACGATCGGCCCAGGGGTCTAGTAGAGGCAGTCGTCCGCCTTATATAACGGAATTGAGGCCTCTTGAGTGACGCCGCCAGCGGTTGCTCGGAGGGCCACGAATAGCATCTAGGCAACGCATACGAGTGTCCCTAGCACCGTAGAGGCTAGGATAGCTAGCAAAGATATAGGTAACATGTTATCGAAAGAGTATAGAAACTTAGTATGATGAAGTAATTAGTCTAGATCTCGTGTTTGATTGACCAGACGAGTATCCAGATCATGTCAACAGGTCCTTTTATACATCCTAGCGGCTGAAATAGAGCAGAAGACCGGCACTCTCATAGGGCTCTTGAATGAGGCTGGTCTAAATTTAGCATGCACCCCACACTAGCCGCTGCCCCACGGGGCTCAGCAAAGCCCAAAGAGCCCCTGCAGGTGTCAGGGATAGCACTCATGGGCAACCAACGAGCAGCACACTAACAGTGATTTGCTAAAAATGGAAATTAAGACAAATCATCACATCGCCAACCACAATAAATATATGCAAAGCTATATACAACAGCATTGCCTATTATTTTGTGGTGCAGAGTAGTTCGTTTAAACGAGAGTCACTATTAGACTTTGCTTGCTATTTAAAGATCCATTCCAGCTAAGTTAATTTCTGAGCGATGTCGAGTGTAATGGAGAGTTACCAGGGCAGCCGGATTTGCGACTTGGCAGGCGCTATCAATATGACAGCGGGTAGCGCAGCTAGGGAAGTGGTACACCTAACCGTGCCTTTCGACAACAGCTAGCACCCAACCCGTTAGTCGACGCAACTATGTAGGAAAGTCATTACAGCTCACTAGGATTCTAGAAATAGCTATAAAAAGTATATCAACAGTGTCTTAGCCAGGCTTCCCAACCGTGGACTGCCAGCTAATAGGGCAGGGACATTATATATTCATTAAGCAAAGAGGTTTCAACAACTTTCAAGTCCTTCTTGATGTTAGGCCGCCACAAATGCTAGATCTTATTATGTGTATATGCGACAGCAGTAAATCTCCAATTCAAATACATATATCGCAAATGTAATTTGGTTTATTCTTCTCCCAACCAAAGGTCCTCAACCGTGCATTGATAATGAGCTATGCTTTGCCTTCTAGAGACCCTCTCTTCGTCGTGATCATTATGGGTGTCCATTCACTTACTTCAAAACATACCTAGATCTTTAGGATTCACTTTTTCCACGAGGTACTTAAAAAGGATATGGATTTCGATTTGCATTATCAAATGCTAGTCTTCTGCCTTTTTTCTCCTTGAGTAGGAGTTGACGATCTAGAACGTTTCAGACTAGTGGATTCAACGTTTTCAGGGGTCTGGGCCTTTCCCGAACATTGGCACTCATCCAAAGCCTTGTGCAATCCGGCATTAATGAGAGACTGCATGCTAAGTTAGCGATGAAGCTCTTCAACAGTGGTTTCGTTCCCAGTAAGTAGTCCCTCGTACACAGAAACTTGTTCCTTGAATTGCCCCAGGGCTTGCCTCATCCCCTCTAATTCCTTATCTCTATCGAGCAAGAAGGCTTTTTGTTGCTCGAAGTCGTCTTTCAACTGGATGACCTCGTCCTTGAACTAGTCCAGGGCCAGCTCTGCAATTTGTCTTTCGAGCACTTCTATATCCAGCTGCTCTCTGACTTATTCTAATTCTGAAGAAATTGCATCTTTTTCGCTGCAGATTTTCATGATATCCTATGTCAGAAGACATTAGGACGACTTCGTTTCGGTCAACTCCTCTACGTTAACATTAGCTTCTGACTGCAAGCGATGAAGATGCTTTGCCTGCTACAAATCCTGCTAATACAGGCTCTGATTCTGCTGCCGTAGTTGAGTGATCTCACGAACCAACTGACTATTCTTATTCATTTCAGTTTAGATATAATGCTAGTTCTTGCGTTTTTGTAGACGCCCACCGAGCTCGTGAGATAAGGCTTCCTTGACCTTGCCTTAGGCCTCCTGAATCGCTTGCGATACGTCCCAAAGCAAGTTTTCCACGGGCTTGAAGCGCAACGGCGTGGATAGAGATGAGACGACCATGGTATATTCGAGAGAGTCGGGGCGTGGTGATCTGTTCCATGAGTTTCGTCGTTCGGGCTGCTTCTTTTAAGGCCCTGAGTCCAGCTATTTTTAGAATAATCCAAAATTAGCACCCTACAATGACACCAGCTGCTCGGGACTATTTCAGAATCGCCTTTCTCGCTTGAATTACGATCGAGGTCTCTGCCATAAGCGATAAAGAACAACATAGAACATTACAGTAGACTATCTGAAACTCCTGTCCCTCCGAGGGATCTCGATATAGCTATTGCCAACGTTCATAGTTCTTCCGTAGCACTTAAAGCCTCCCACGCAACACTCCAGGCTTCGAAGCAGACGGCCGACTTGTCACTAAAGAGATCATCGAAATGAAGACTAAAGAAAATAGCCGTCTGCGTGCAGAGGTTGCCTACCTCCACAACATGCGAAAGATCGGAGAAGAGCTTGCTGAGGAGGTTGATTATATTCTGGACAAACTACGATTGGCAATTGTCACTTTTAATAGAAATAAGGATAAGGCTAAAAGATCTATGTAGTAGTTAAATCCATTGATACATATTTCAACTAAGTTAGACAAAACTCAAGTTCACTAAGTAAAACGCCGCTATCCGGTTCCCAGTCTCCCCCAAGCTCGTCTTCGAGGGTTTCATTAATTACGCGGAAAGTATCACGATTAACGCAGGCTATTATCAAAGGTTAGCAAGAGGGTCATACCTACGGGAATGAATCTCACTTAATACGAGGGCCTTGCCCTTCCTGATACTTAACTCCGTCGCAAGGAGTTGTTGCACGTCCATAGGGTTGAAATGTAACTTGATCCTCCTATGCCCACCTAGTGCTTGAGATGATCCTTCAGAGTCTTTTCTGAAAGATTGCCCGTATATAAACAGCTGCATATCTAGGACCTGCTGTGTAATTAGCAAGGTTTCGCATGAGGGGACTGATGCTCACAAAATATATGTCTATAGCTAGAAGCTCATCCATCCAGTCGCTGACCCAGAAGCGATGTACTAGCTAGTATCAGTAGCAGGTTTGGACGTCGGGGCTGATCAATCTCACTTTCCGCCTCTATATCCCAAAACAAAACGAACCGCTGAGCTTTTGCGTCGCAACTGCCGAAGAGCGTCACCAGTTCCTTCATAGCCATCAGCTAGCCAGTTATTCCGATACCAGATGCAAATAGGATGACTGTGCCAAACTTATCAACCTTTGGATAATAACCATAGGGGCTATCAATGAGGGCGAAGTGCTTGCGTTTGCTCTTAGCTGCGAGTTCCAGATCACGAGTAAACCCGCTTCGCGTTTCAACGAGCATAACGACCACATCATGCTCATCTTCGTCTCGATAACACCAGGCTATCTGAAATGGATGAGATTGGAGAAAGGAGGCTCGCGTTATTCTGAGGGCTAGTACACAGATATACACGTATTGCCCAGCACGGAACTCCCGATGTCTGGAGAGCCTTAGACGAACCTCGGAGAGCCCCGCAATCTGCTGGATCTCGGCTCGCCCTCTACCTTGGAATATTGTAGCGGCCATCGCAATGCATTTGAGACTTACTAATGACGCCGCTATTAAGAGTACATACATTCGGGGTGTTCCCCAACCAGATAACGGGGGCAAGTGAAGCCATGTTGCAACTAAGGCGGCAGCTAACAGACATCGGTGGAGATTAAGGGTTGTTTCGTATTTTCTTTTGCGAAGAAGCCCAAGATTCAGGAACGGGATAGCAAGAAGAATCACGACTGCCTGTCTCGCATCAGCACGGTTGATTCGTCAGGTTTAGCAACTCACCACCAAGCCAGCCGCGGACTTCGGGTCCCCCAAAGATATACGTTCTAATGAAAGAGCTAAAAGAGCATGTCCTAAAGCAGCGCAGACGGTAACGATTCCAAGCCATCGATGAATATTCTCATACGGTGCTTTTAGCACACCGAAACACCGCTCGATGAACTTTACTCCTGTTCCAGCATAAAGTGGCAGCATGTTGAGGATTGTCACGGTACCGAAGCGATCTCGTAGGCTAGAGCGCTGGGTTCCATTCGAGAATGCGGCTGCTATGTTGCCGCCGATTATGACCACCACCACTACTATAGGTATTGATGTACTTTCGAACATTCGAAAACCCCATTTTAGGATGTTTGCCCGCGCTTATTTAGGTAACAACGATGGCAAATGGTTTATACACAGATGCAGGAATTCTTGAACGGTAAACGAAATCAGGCAGAATAATATTAGAAAAACGATCGATCCGCTAAAGCAGAATCCGTAGTAGTCGATAACGTTCATTGTGAAAACATACTGATGGTAAGCAAGGTTATCGTGCCAGGTTCGTTTTGATATTATCAAGTGTCGAGGGGGAGTGTTAGTTAGTCGACGTGACTAAAATTATATTGAGAAATGTTCTATATGGCCACATTTATAGTTACTAAAGAGCTTGTTCTATTATAACGAGAGTAGCCGTAACGTGGTCGCTTATAACTATAGTTAGAGGAACGACCTCCGGAAAAAGGTCGCTCTAGAGCTAATATTAGTTATATACTATACTAGGAATAGATAATACTAAAGGTATTATAATATACCCCCCTAGACGTAGTAGTAGCTAGAAAAGCGCCTAATTATATAATATCCCTTAAAATACTTAAATATAAAGCGATATATCTATAAATAACCTATTAATTAGCTTATTTATAAAAGAGATAATAAAGTAAAGTTATTTATATTAGGTATAGGCGAAGTATAAATACCTACGGTCTTCTACTTTTATAACTATTACTATTATTATTATAATACCCTTTATTTACTAATTCTTACTAATAGTGATAGAATCTATTATCTCTTATTAGCTTAGGCAGGGTAGCTACTATTATATTAACTTTAAATTAAATAACCTAGCTACCCTCTTACTTTCTTAACTCTTCCGTATATATAATAGAATAACTATATATATACCTAACTTTAGTTCTAATAATAACCTTATTACGCGCGCGCGCGTGCGCTTAAATTATATAACGATCTTAAAGCTATTATAATATACTAATATATTTATAAATACCTCCTAAAAAGAAGACTAGTTAGGCTATAGCCCTTAAGAAAGCGCGCGCTACTAAAAGTAAGAATAAAGCTAGGAGTAGAGGGGCGCGCCCTCCTCCCCTAGAGAGTAATAGTAAGGTTATATATATATTATTCTTTCTTATTATTAATATATAATATACTAATATATTATATAATAAGTAGAAGGAAATAGAAGTAACCTATAGAGAGTAGCTCTAAGGATAAGGGTTTATAGCTTAAGAGGCCCTAGGGTTACCCTCCTAAGTAGTTTAAGAGGATAGCTCCTAATAAGTTATAATCCCTTTATTACTATAACTATATACTAGAAAGTTATTAACCTCGTTATTATTATAATCCCTAAGGAGATAGATAAGGAGGAGGGTACTAGTAAGGGTAATTTAGAGCCCCCTCCTAGCTCTCCTCCCTCTAGTAGAGGTATAGAAGTAGAGTAAGTACCCCTATTTAATAAGCGCTACTTTTAGTATATTATAAGCGAGCTTTTAGGCTTATTAGATAGAAGGTGCTCGCCTAGTATAGCGGGTAAGTATAACTACTATTATAAGGGTAAGGTGCCTTATTAATAAATAAGTACTACTATTACTATTATAACCTATTAATATACTAAAGCTAAGACTTTAAAGGACCTAGTAGTAAGGTTCTATATACGCTTCGTTTCTATAACTATCTTCTAATATAACCTATGGACCCTTACTTATTAGAGAGCTACGCTCTACGAGGCTATTACTACCTAGAAGGAGGAGATTATAGTAGTAAAGAAGGGTAGTAATAATAAGGGTTTAGGTAGGGCTTCTATAGTAATAAGCAGTTCTAATATATATAGCGTTATCGCTCTATCTCCCGGCCTAGTTCTATTTAGAACCCTAGTAGTTAGCGCGGGTATACCTATACCTCGTCTACTTACTAGTAATATAGCTACTATAGTATGCTATATAGTTAATAGTCTTATTAGTATATATTTACTAGAGGTATTACTGCCCTTATATAATATCCTAATAGATTAGTACGAGTAAATCCTCTAAGGGTAAGTAGTAGAAAATTAGTATTTCAAGGTAGCCCTTTAGGGTAGATCGTGTTCTTTTTACTCCTATAGGAGTAACTTTAGGCTCCCTAGCTAGTAAGCTATAAATTAATTAGAATTTAGGTACTACTAGCCCTCCTATACTTATTTAGAGCATCCCTTATTTATTATAATTATTCTCTATATATCTTTTAGATTAAGGAGTAAATAGAACTATTTAAATTTCTTATAGTTAAAAACCTTTATAATACTATTAGCTAGTATATTATGTATTAGTATATATACTACGCTGAATAATCCTCTAGCATGTTCTTATTATAGCTATATATTCTAAATATTAATATACTATAACTTAGTTAAGATCTATTCCTTTTTACCTACTATAAGATAAAGTATTTATTAGTTATTATAATAAATCTTCTAGATATTGCTAAGTTTAAGAGCGATATTGCTAAATAGCCTCTAAAGAGCGATAGTCTCCTTAGCTATATATTTAAGGCTTAGAAGCTCTGCTTCTATTATTAATATTATAACTATAGCTTATTAAGTAGCCTTCTATTAAATTAGTCCTCTAAAGAGCGAGATTATATACCCTTAAGATAACTTCTATATCTCCTTATTATATATAAATAAAGCGTTACTTATAACTAATAATACCTACTTACCCCCTAAGTTACTAAAGTATATTATAAGGTAATAAGTATAATATAGGTACTATATAACCTAGTTAGTAATAGTATAGTAATAAGGAGCGGGGTTTATTAGGAATCTTAAGAGTAGGGAATATATAAAAGCGATATCGGGTTATATTATAATAGTAGTATAGAGTATAGAGCTAAGCTTTTCTTAGAAACTCTTTACTTCTAATAATATTACTACTATTTTACTCTTTAGGAGTAGTAGGTTTAGAAGGGGGGTTACTAGCGCTCTTAAGTTAAGTAAATTAAACTTCTTTATAACCTACTTAATATATTAGTTATAAGAAAGGTATATTTTTTATATAGCTTAGTTATAAATAACTCTAATTCTAAGATAGTACTTAACTAGGCCTTATTCCTTTAACTCGTATGCTTCCTTTAGGCTAGTAATTAACTTTTATACTACTTCCTTATAGTTCTTATAAAATAGGATAAGGAAGTTATTTATATAGAAGATAATAAGGACCCTCTTCTTAGTTAATTAGAAGAGATATAGGTCTTTATTTATAAGTATAAGGCCTAAATACTAAAGTATTAAGGAGAACTCCTTATACTAGAGTAGTAGTATATCCCTTAGCCTATAGAGCGTATAGCGTAGTTTAATATACTTTCTAGGCTACTTAAAGCCGTCTAGTAACTTATAAATAATTAGGTCTTAGTTTAGGTCCTAAGAGGCGTTTAGGAATATATTAATAATATTAAATTATTTAACTTCGAGGTTAAATTATATAGTAATTACTATTGCTACTCTAAAGGTATAAGTAGCGAGGGTTGCTATATAAGTCTATTTAAGGGGTTACTTCTCTTACTAATCGCCTTAAATATAAATCCTTGCTTTATACTAATTAAGGATATTATCCTTATTAAATTTATAGGTAAATACCTACTTTAAAGGGACTAGTCTCTTTACTATTATCTCTTAATTAATAACGCGCTATATATCTATTTATTATAATTTACCTATCTTAACCTTAGCTACTTCTTTAAAGCGAGTTCGGAGCGCTTATAGGAGGTTTAAAAGTTCCTTTTATAAGCGAGGTATAGCTTAGTAAGGTTATTAGTAGTAAGATATTTATAGATTATTATAGTTATGCGAGCGGGTTTTATATTATAAAGGCGGTATAAATATAGCTATAGAGCGTATAGTACCCTATATTAGCTTCTAAAAAGGCTTTTTACTAATTAGGTATAAAAGTCTTAAAGGAGCTAGATACCTGCTCCTACTCTATATAGTATTATAATAAAAACTAGTAACTAGAGCGGGATTTGATTTCTACTATTCCTAGTTATAGGTTACTAGGTAGTAGATTATATAGTTATTAGCTTTAATAAGTTTAGCTATAGCCCTCCTAGTTATATACCTAGTTAGACCTCTATTTAGTATTAGCCCTCTCCTCTCTATCCTAGTATAGCTATACTAGTAGATTTAAGGGCCTCCTATCTAAAGGTTCGTTCTTATTACTCTTACCTACTTTAGAAATATATTATAAAGTAAGTAGTAGTTTAATTATAATATAGTTCTTAATCTATCCCCCTTTTAAATTAACTTCTCTAATAGCTTTATATATATAGTTCGTTTCTAGTATATATATTATACTTATTACTCTATTTATTAGGGCTAGGCTTTTATCTAGCTCTAGTATAGGATTAGGGGATAATAGCTACCCCCCCTTCTAACCTACCTATCCCTTTAGAAGTTTTAGGATTCTTCTATTTAGAGACTTAGTTATAGGAATAAGGGTTAGTATAGGTAACTATTTAGTTATAAGTATTAATATAGCTTTATCCTTATTTATAACGCCTAGGATCTAAAGTTTAAAGTCGACTTATAATATAAGCTTTTTAATCTCTTTTACTATCTCGCGGATAATATCTTCTAGGATAGCTTCTTTTACCTTATCCTTTATATAGAAAATCTATTTATTAAACGTTATATTCTATATAATAATAACTATTTATAACATAGGGATCTAGACCTTATATAGGTCATAGGCGCTTAGAACGTATCCTACTAGGTATCTAATATATCCCTATAGTAATACCTTAAAGTCTCTCTTATTAATTCCTCTCTCTTATTCCCTCTTAAGGGGGTATATATAGTAGCTATAGGTATATATATATCCCTAGTAAGGGTAAAGGTTATAAGTTAGGGCTACTCTATTATTAAGTTAGTACTAGCGAAAGTACTAGTAGAACTATTCCTCTTTAATCTATAGTAGTAAACGCTAGTTATAGCGTTTAAGTAGGCTTATATTATAAAGCGTTATTACTACTAGTACTATCTTAGCTTATAGTTTTATAAGTAAGCTAGCTATAGTAAGTATCTTAATCGTTTAAGTTATAACTTCCTAACTAGCCTATTCCCCTCTGCTATTTAGTTCCTTTATATATAGAGGGGTTATTTTAACCTCTATTCCTTCTATATAGGTTTAATTCTTATATCCTATATAGTATATAAGTAAAATTACTAACCTCTTAATATCTTATCTAATCTTATAAATAGAAAATCCCTTTTATTAAGATACCTATTACTTAAAGGTATATAGAGCGAGTATAACGCTACTATAGGTCTTATTAACGCGTAGAAATACAAAGAGCTAACTAGTATATTTATTCTTAATAATAAGGAGCTACTAGTTCTAGTTAAAGCCTTTAGGGTAGTTAAAGAGATCCTATATAATTCTATAGTAAGGGCGTATTACTTTATCTTCTAATATTTATCTTAAAATTACCTATTTAGTATATATAACTATATAGTATTAGTACTATAGGCGCGTCGGGCCCTTAATCCTCACCCCCTAAGTAGTATATACTAGCTACTTAAGAGCCTTAGGGCTAAGGTAGCTGCTTTAGAGGTACTAAAGCATTGCGTTATTAATCTAGTCTAGTAGTAATATAGAAGAGGTATACTTATATATTATAAGCACGTAGTTTATATTATTAATAATAGTATTAATACTTTAGGGGATCTACTTAGGAATAGAGTATAAGGAACGAGGCTTATATTTAAGGAAGGCGAGGTTCGCCTTCCTAACGAGTTTCGTAACTATTGAGTTCGGAATTACGCCGCAGCCCCTTCGTAAAAAGACTATAACAAATTCACCTAGTTTATAAGTATAATTTAGGAAATACTATATAGGTATTTTAACCTATACCCTCTACTAGTTAAGGAAAATAATATAGGAACCCTATATATTCCTACTACTTATAAGTAAACCCTCTAAATATTATAAAGTTAGACGCGCGCTATACTAGGGCTAATTATATTAGAGCTAAACGGGCTACTAAGGCTCTTCTAGCCTAGAAACGCCCTTACTAAACCTTCTAGTAAGGTAAAAGCTACTATATAAGATAACTTATTAATCTAAAAGGTTAACCTTCTAGCAAGGTACTAAAAGTACTATAAACGCTACTATATAAGAGGTAACTCCTTAACTAGAGAGGTCTTTCCTAAGAGGTTCTTATAGCTAGAAGCATAAGAAGCTCTACTATAAGTAGGGCTTTATACCTCTCCCTTATTCTTATCCTTATCCCTTAACTATCTTAATACTAAACCCTATATATAAAAACGCTAAGCTTATGCAAGATATACCCTTTAATACTAATAACGCGCGAGAGCTTACTAGAGAGTTTAGTATTAATATGATTAATAAAACCTACTCCTTTTTTAATTACTCTATTATATATAGAGAGCATATTATTAATATAGCCCTTAAGAGGGCTCTTATTAATACCCCTAGAGGGGATACTTATTATTATATTATAGCTAAGTAAGTAGACTTAATAGTAGAAGCTAAGTAGGTTATTATATACCCTATAGAGTAGCCCTTCTTTAAGCATATCCTCTATATTATTAAGGCAGAGGTAGCCTAGGCCCCTTAGGGGAACGTTAGTAAGTATAGCTTATGCTAACTATAATATAAAGAGAGCGTTGCTAACGACGGCATAGTTCTAGCGGACGAAGCGGTGATAGAGGCGGTATTAGCAGCGCGGGTAGTATATAAGAGGAAAAGTTAATAGTTTCGTAGTTTAAATAATTAAAAACCACGTTATTATCGATATGAAGTTGAAGATCGTGAGGCTATCTAGTAGGGTATATATAAGTGTAGCTATAGTTAGGAGAGGATTACCTAACTAAAGGCTATATATTATTAGGAGGCGCGGAGTTAGAAGGTCTATTGCACTTAAGTAGGTAAAATCACTATGCAGTGGCTAGAGGCTGTTTCTTGACTAGAATACTATTCTTATAAGTTCTAAAGCGAAGTATATAGTTATACCCTAAATATTAGATACCCATTTTCTAAAGTAGTGCTATAGAGATAATATTAATATAAAAGTTCTCTATATATCCTATATTATAAAGCATAAGGTCCTTTATATTCCCGCTTTTTAAGCTATTAAGAGCGTTCTTAATAATCTATATA
Source organism: Colletotrichum ledebouriae (assembly GCA_036785755.1). Lineage (NCBI taxonomy): Eukaryota > Fungi > Ascomycota > Sordariomycetes > Glomerellales > Glomerellaceae > Colletotrichum > Colletotrichum ledebouriae. Next base: position 34,715 of record JAVHLU010000500.1, on the reverse strand, counting down.
CTCTTTATAATAATTAGGTATAAAGCTATTCTAGAATTAACCCGTTCTCTATTATAATACTTAATTAAGGATAGGATAAGTAGGGACGTATTATTTATAAAGTATATCTCTCTATAGTTATCTAGGACTATAGATTTATATAATATATAAGGTCCTAAGTAGGGGGTTATAAAGATATTTAGGTACTCTTTATTTAAGTTAACTATATTATCCCTAACTTTATTTAAGAGGGCTATATAGAAAGCGATTATTATTATATTAGTAGGGTAGCTTAGGGCTATATTAGATTTCTTAGATAAACCCTTATTACCCCCCTTATTAGTTTAGTAGTTCTTACCCTTATAGGGTATAGTATATAACTAGCCCTTATAAGTAAGTTTAATATAAAGATTAGTAAAGCGTAGGTTACTATTTAACTAGTTCTAGATCTAGGCTACTTATATATCTATTACTAATATATATAGGCCCTTCTAGTATTATCTAGTTAAGATAGCTTCTAAGTAGTTATAATTAACGCTTAGCTATTAATAGCTTAACCTATACGGGTACTATTTACTACTAGATAGGTTACTAATTATAGGAATATTTAATAGGTTAGCCTTATCTATATAGCTAGCTAGCGTTATAAAGACCCTAGCGCTTTATCCTTATAATCTTAAGTAGAGTATATCCTTATATAAGAGGTCCTTAAATATATTAGTATATTAGCTTATATTAGAGATTAGTATCCCTACTTACTCTTATTTAAGGATATCTATAATCTCTATATTAACTTAAGTAGGTATAAAGTAATAACTTACTACTTAAAGAAAAGTTTTTAAAATAAGGGTATTACTCGCCTTAGGAAGCTTAAGCTAAGTAGTATAGAAGTAGATACCCCTAAAGTCCTTAATCTAGGCGTTAGAATTAATACTCCTATTTACCTTTTCTAGGACTTAGATATACTTCTCTTAAATAGTAATAAGGGTACTAGCTTCGCTAGGAGTATAATAATATTTAAGATTAATAATAAGGCTATAAAGGGTTATATCCCCTTTAGCGAGAAGTTCTATATATATAGGTATAATAATATTATAAGTAATAGTCTCTAAGACTAGATAGTTAATTTATTTAAACTCTTAGTCCTTATAGGTTTATTATTTAGACTCTTATATAATAAGTAAATAAAAGTACTCTAGGTATTATTCCTATATACCTATACTATTCTTATTAATTATAACTAGGGTAGTTAGAGGCTAAAGGGGTTATAATTTATTTATTATCTATATCCTAGTAGTAGACTTAGGAGTAGTCCTAGAAGTAGTATTAGAAGTAGCCTCTTCTAGAGCCTCCTAGTTAAGTAGAGCGATATATTAATTATAAGCGCTCTTCTCCCTTAGGTACTAGGCGTTGATATCTTAGTTTTACTTAGTAATATATATATTAAGCGTTAGGGTTTCTAATAAGGTCTTACCTAGGTATAAAGGTCCCTTAGGGTCGTCTAGGTTAATATATTTCTAAACTCTAGTAATACGGTCCACGAATTAGGCGAAAATTATAAGTGAAAATACTATAAGTTTCAAAGGTTTTTTCCTTAAAGGCGATAAGCTTTTTTATAAGGGTTAACGCGTTTAGGTATGTTTAATACGTTAAACGCGTTAGACGCCCTTAAGTAGGATACCTATGCTAAGTATATTTAGTATTAATTACCTATATAAGAAGAAAAAGGCGTTAACTACGATATATAGTATGAAATTTGATTTATACCTCCTATTGTAGTAATATACTAGTAAGTAGAGCTATGCTATTATATATAAGTAACTATATATAACCTTGCTTCCTTTCCGTTCTATACGTTTTATTATATCTAGCTTTAGGCTAAGGGAGTCTTAGGCGTAGTATTAGTTATTTTTAAGAGGTCGGGGTAATCCTTATCCTTATTATTAATAATCTCTTTAGCTATAACTAGGAGTTAGTCAATACTAATACTATAAGTAATAGCTAGTTAGGTATTATCCTTATATTACTCTAGGAATAAGTAGCGAGATTTATTACTAACCTTAGGGTATACCTTAGTAATACTATTATTTTTAATTATAGTAATTAAGGTAATAAGGGAGGCGATATTAGCGCGAAGGCCTCGAAGGTTAGTAGCGTGTTTATACTAAAAGTTAGCTATATCTATAGCCTTAGGGTTACTAAGGTCTAAGAGAGCATAGATAGCGCTTAAGTTATTACTATTAACTATAGCCTAATTAATATAAGCGTTATCTTTAGTATATATACTAGGAAACTTATATTATAATATCTACCTAACGATAAAGAATAGTAATATAGCGCTAAACTCCGGGTTACTTATAATTTATTTAATTATAAATAAGTTAAGGGCGTAGATATATATATATAGACTAAGGATAATTAAGCTATTCTAGATAAGCGCGTATAGGGTAAAGCATTTAATATAGCAAGTAGTAATAAGGTTAGTAGCGTTAAAGGAATAGAGGTACTAAAAGTATATATTAATTACCTCTTAAGTAGTTAGGAACTTTATATAGGAATAAGTAAAGTAATAGAGGCTAGTAATATAAGTACGGGATTACTAGTTTATAATAATAATCTTCTTAACGCTAGTAGTAGTATTAGGTATCTTAGCGGAGCTAGGCGTATTAATAGTATTAAAGGGGCTAATATTAGAGGAAGGATTAATATTAGGGCGATCCTCTAGGCTAGTAGCTAACGCTATACGCTTAGTAGAAGACCTAGTAGTAAGGTATTATTCCAGGCTAAGGAAGCCTAGGCTCTCTTATATTAATCCCTAGGGAATAGTTACTATAATAAACTTAAACTTATTAATAGCTAACTTAATAAATTAGCCTAGGTTAAGGGTAATAGCGCTAGTATTAGTAATATAACCCTCGGAGAGCGCTATAATTAGGGCGATCTAGGTCACCTTATATCTATTAAGTAGTATAGTAATATAGCTAACGCGTTTACTATAGGCTTATATTCCCTCGATAGCCTTAATAGTATCTATTATATTAGGGGTACTAATACTAGTAGCTTGCTTCTTAGGAGTAGCTATCTTATTAGTCTTATTCTAAGTAATAGGAGTTAATCTAATACTAGTTATAATAATATTAGTTAATAGTTGAGGTTTAATATATTTAGTAGTATTAGTAGCTTAGTTAGGTTAGCTAGTATTAAGGGATAGTTAAAGCTAATTAGTATTAATAGTTTTATTAGCTTAGTTATATTTAGTAGTAATAGGTTTATTATCCCCGCTTAAGGCCTCTCTAGAATTAATAGAAATAGGCGTGCTAGTAATATTAGTTATATAATATAGGTTATATTTAAGGGAGTTTTATATAGTATTATAGAGGGATAGCTACTTAATATTTAAGATAATATTAGGGAACTAGTAGTAGAACTTAATTTAGTTTATAAATAGTAGTTAGGTAACTGAGTAAGCGTTAGTACCTAGGTAAATAATAAATAGGGTATTAGAAATATTATAACTAGTTCTATAATATTAGGTCTCTTAGTTAAGGGCGTACTTAAAGATTTCTTAGTTATAAACGTAGTATCTAGGCTTATTATAAGGGATCTTAACGTTAGGTAAGTAGTAGTAAATATAGTTAAGGGTAATATACTTAGCGTCTTTATATTTAGAGCATTATCTATTTATAGTAAAGTAATACCTAGGTATATATAATATAGGTTACTCTAGTAGCGCTAAGCGCGCGATAACATAGAGCGTTAGTAAGGTTTCTTAATATCTTAATAAGGATAATAGTAATAAAGGGAGATATATAAGAGTAATAATAGTATAGTAACGGGGTTAAAGGTATTAACGCTTTTTAATAAAATATATATATAGAGGAAAAATGCGCTTAATACTAAGTAGGCAAAGGTAGTAGTAATAACTAGTAGGGTTACCTAGTAATATAAATTTATTTTATATATATATACTTAAGCGCTAATTTTTCTTATTAGTTAAGTAAGAGTAGGGGTCGACCTTCTAGCGAGGAGGGTAGTTACATTTATAAAGGTTCTTATAGTACTAAGGGTAGAAGGAGTTTAAGAGGGAAGGTATAATAGGCGTAGTTATCTTTACTAATAGGATAGATATAAATATTACTATTATTAGGGTAAAGTTCTAAGACGCGCTAGGCGCGCTAAACGTCTTTATTTTATAATAAGACCTTAGTTATAATACTCTTTATAGTCTACTTATTTATTTAAGGCGCTTTAAGTAGTATATTCCTTATTTATAATATATATTATATTATTCCCCTAGGTTCTTATATAGCCTTCCTCTTAAGCGCCTTAGTAGTCTTTTACTAGGCTCTAATACTAGTTTAACGCCTTATTAAATAGGTCTTTAAGCTTTCGCTTATCTATAAAGCTATTCTATCTCTTATTCCTTACTTTTAAATATAATAATAAGTTTATCTGCATTTATAATATCTTTATCTATCTAAATAGTATATATTAGTAGGTAGCCTTTTTATTTAACTAGATATTATACCTTTCCTTATACGAGGGTTTACCTTTTAAGAATACTTTTAATCTTAAAATACTTATATATTTTAAGCTAATAAATATTATTATCTTCCTTAATATTAACTAGGCCTTAGTAGTTATCCTAATAGTTAAATAGGTTACTACTAGAGGCTAGTACTAATATAAGTTAGATAATAGATATAACTAGGTAAATATTTATATTAGGTAGAATATTAAGGCGGTATACTAACTTACTAACGTATTTAAGGACCTTAAATAGGATATACTAGTAGCTATACTTTAGGTTTAGTCGTCCTAGTAACTATAGCGTAGTATTATATATTATAGGAAACTAGTTATACCTATCTAGTATTGAAGCTAGTAGAGGTTATAAGGGTACTTAATTTTCTTAATAGTATTAATATAATCTTAAGTATTTAATAGTCTAAAGGTATTAATAGTAAAGCTAAGTAGCTTAATAAAAGGATATCTAATAAATAACTTCTTTACTAAAAGCGAGAGTCTAATATCTATAAAGAGTTCAAGAATTATATTAAGGTACTTAAGGTAGGTATTAAGGTCCTTCGAGGTAATAACAATATTATTAATAAATATATAAGTATATTCCTTATATAGTCGCAGGAGTCTATCTATAATATATTACGTATAAGCAGGCGAATTATAGAATCCTATAAGTGCTACCTTCGAGCGTTCTTATCCCTAGTAGCTAATTATAGTGAATTAATCTTAATATTCCTTCTTAATAAGAAACTAATAGAAGAAGGATTAAGCGTTAACTATAGTAATCTATAGCTTATTATAAAGGCGTTTAATAATATCTTAGTATAGTAGTATAGGGTATGCGTTAGGGATAGTAGCTTTATTAAGAGCACGTAGGTCTATAACTATACGACCTTAATACTTATTATTTACGATTTACTATATAGCAAATATAGGGGCTCTAAATAATATAGGTCTAGAGTTACCCTTTTTTATATAGTTTTAAGTATAGAGCTTGTCTAAAGTTTTATTAATAAGGTTCTTATCTTCTTTACTAATAGGATAAGGTTATTAGTTAATATTTATATTCTACTATCTTTTAATAAGTTTAACCTTAAGGTATTAATCTTCTAGAAGGTTAATTAGTCCTTAGTCCTTCTAGATAGCGGGGTAATATAAGATAACCTCTTTAAGGCGTTATATAGCTTTAGCGTCTTAGTTATAAATATATATACCTTCCTTAATAATAACTACTAGTAAGTTTTTAGGCTTAGTTATACCTATCTTACTATTCAGGTTAATATTCCCCTTATAGATATCTCTGCTATTTAGCGTTATATTATTATTAGTTACGCCGTAGTTAACTTCCTTACTAGTTAGGTTAGAGATTTCTACTTATTTATTAACTAATAGTTCTAGTAGCTAAGCGAGTATTGCGAGCTTGCGATTAGAAAGGCTAAAAACGGCGTAATACGTTAGGTCCTTATATAATAATATTAAAAAGACTATTTATAGTTAATTACGAGTCTTTAGTTTAGGCTAAATAGAAGGGACTCTATTTTACTAATAGTATCTTAATTTAAATAGTAGAGCGATTATATAGCGTAATAGTTATATTTCTTATAGTATATATATTATAAACTTTTAAAGGGACTTTTAAATAGATCTAACAGGGGATTTGAATATTATTATAAGATGCGATTCGGATGTATAATTCTAAGTTTAGAACGTCGAGCCTATTAGGTATATTAAAGTCTTACCCTATAAGTAAACTAGTATCTAAATATAAGATAAGCTATATACCTATATAGAGCTTGGCGGTTATTATATAGCCGTTTCGTTATTATCCTTGCATAAGAATTATAAAGGTTACTTAGGTAATAGTCTTAAGGCTTCCTATACCTTAGAGCTTAAATACCTTAGCTTCTCTTAAGAGGGTATAGAACTATCCTAGGTAGGCTTTGCTTATAACTAAGCAGTCTACGCTAGTATTAATATAGACTATAATTAGTAGTCCGTTGCGATAGCCCTAGATAATAATCTTAGCGTACGTATAGCGGTATCAATATATAACTATATATTACTATAGCTTAATAGGACTAATAAGCGTTATATTTAGCTAAGTGGATAGAAGGGTCTAATATAAGAAGATACCCTCGAAGTTAGTATATAGCTTAGTATTATAAAGATAGGTTTTATACGAGTAGATTCCAGGGTCCTTAAGAAGCGATTTTTAGAAGGAGTTAATATTAAAAATAGGGTACTTATCCTTATATCTAGGGATATAACCTAGAGGGTATTTATAATAATAAGCAGGTTAAGTAACTAGGTTAATATACTCAGGATTATCTTCCTATTACCCTTAGTTATCCTCGTTATTAGTACTAATAACTAAGTCTTCTTTATATAAGTCTAAATCCTCGCTAGCCTTAATATATTAGATATAGTTAAAGTCGCCCTTATCTAATAAAGTATATACTTCCTCTTCTGCTTACTTGCGACTAGTATTTTTAGTTATATAGGCTAAAGGGTAACTAGGTAGTTAAGGATATTAAATATATTAACTAGGCTATTTATATTAGTATTTAGGCCTTTGTTATTAGTTAAACCGAATTTCCTTATAAGTAGATGATAAGGGTTTAATAGCTATATTAGTAGCTTGCTTTATAGGTCTTAATAGTAATAGGCTAGATATAGTCTCTTTCGGGTTTATATAGTATAGGTAATAAGTAGCTATAGTATAGCCTACTTTTAAGGTCTCTTTTAGTAATAATCGCGTTATAGAGGTTCCTATATAGGTCGCCTTAGTAGAGGGTTAGACTAATACTCGCTAGGATCCTTTAGTAACTTTTAATACTAGCTAGGGACTATCTTCTATAAGCTTATAATAAACTTATCGCAGTTTATATTACTAGTTAGCTAAGGAATACTAATAACTAGTTCTATATCTATCTTATTATAGGTAATAGTTAATACCTTAGATTTGCTCTCTTTAGTATCCTTATATAGTTAAGTAACCTTAGTTATCTAGTATTAAATATTATATTAATTATATATATCGTATAGAGTATACCTCTCCTTAGTTAAACGTGCTTTAGTAATTTTATATAGTAAATAAAAACGTTTAAGTAATAACTCTTTCTAATAATCTAGCCTATAGTTAGGGTCCTTAAGTTCTACTTTTTTATTAAGTATTAGACTAGCGTAGTATTAGTCTGAGGTATACCTTAGCAAGGTTTAATATAAGTTAAGGGTAGCTATAGCTAGGTTCTTATTATCTAACTTAATATAGCTATTAATTATATTAATAAAACGATATATATTTTAGTAGATAGTCCTTAAACTACTATTAATATATATATCTTTAACTTCGTTATTATATAGAGGCGGATCGAATAACCTAGTTATATTAGTTTTAAATTAAGGAGTACTACGCCTAGGTTCTATAGCTAACGTTCTAGCTATTACTTATACTACCCCTTCTTTATCTATAGAGAGGAGGAATATAAGAAAGTTATAGCTAACTAAGAACCTATTAGGGTTAGATAATAATTTAATAGTATCTCTTAGCTTAGCTAGTAGTTAAGGGTATTAATCGCCTTAGCTATTATTATTATTATAGCTAGGGCTACCTCTTTTATTATTTTAACCCTTAGGGTTACTATTATTATCTCTATTACTAGGATCTCTAGGTAATATAAGTAGTAGTAGTAGTAGAGGAGCGTTCTCTATATATTTAATATCCTAATTATATCCTTTATCTTTATTAAGGTTTAATAGACTAGCTTCTAGTTCCTAGGCGCCTATCTTACTATATTACTTACCCTAGCTATTAGTACTAGGGTAACTTTATAAGTCGCTTAGCTTAAGCGCGGGAGGGCTACCTATCCCTTTTCCTTAGGTTAGGAATAAAATACTTAATATATCTTTACCTTTTTTAAATAATATATAGAAGGTATTTAAGCTTAGCTCTAGTATTAATATAATAGTTATATCCTTTAATATAGGTTTAAGAGATAGGAGTTATAAACTATTTATAAAACTTTATCTAAATTTATAATATTCCTCTAGAGTTAATAGGAGTATTAAAAAAGCTTTAGGGATTATTATTATATTAAGTTTAGATATAGGTTTTAGGATATCTAGCTTATCTATAGCTTTAGCTCTTAGGGTCTTATAGCTTCCCCTCTCTTTATCCTCTTTTAAAAGGAGCGTTAGGTCTAGAGTCTAGCCCTATTTAATCTCTATTTTAATATATTAATTATAATAAGGGAGATTAAGGCGATATTACTACCTAATAATATTAGTAAATAGTTATAGGTTAGTTATCTATACTTATAGGACCTTACTTTAAATATATTAAGTAGTTTTATATACTTCCCTATATAGTATTAACTTTTAAATATATCTATAGCGGTTTACTAAGTATTATTCAAAGTTCTTATAAGTAATAGCTATAATACTTACTTTTATTACTAACCTAAGAAGGGTATACTTAGTTAGAGTAAGTAGTATATAGAACTTATCTAGGTATTACTTAAGTATTACTATAAAGTTTATAATAGTTAAATAGTTAATAGGTTCTAGAAGGTTAGACTTAAGACCTTCTTTAACCTTATAATTAAAAAGTAGCTTATAAGATATTATTATTAGAGGTTTATTATCTTAATAGGATATTCCTTAGTTAAGGAAATCTTCGAGGTTTAATATCTCTTAGGGATATCTCTTAGTTAAGGGAAATAGTAAAGGGTTAATATCTCTTATTAATATTTCCTAGTTAAGGGAATAGGGGAGTTTAGAAGCTTTTAACGCTATATAATACCTATAGGTATTAACTACTATAATATTACTTTATATAAACTTAATAGGGTTAGCTATCTATATAGTTAAGTACCTTCTTTAATTATAAGGGATATCCTTAGTTATAAGGGGATATAGCTAACTATTAAGGTCGTGCTACTAATTAATATAGTCCACGAAGTAGGCGAAAATTATAGGTAAAAATACTATAAGTTTCGAAGGTTTTTTCCTTAAAGGTAATAAGCCCTTTTATAAGGGTTAACACGTTTAGGTATATTTAATGCGTTGAACGCGTTGGATACCCTTGAGCGGGATAACCGCGCTAAGCGCGTTCGGTATTATTTAGTAACTTAGGCTTTAGCCTAGATTATAATATACTAAGTAGCGAAGTCCTTATATATAGTTAGGTAGTATAATACTATAGTAATAATAATAGAAGATATTATAATTAAAGTTATTTAGAAATAGAGGGTTTATAATAATAAAGGATAGTATATAATAAGGAGGAAAAAAGGAATAGGAGAGATAAAGTTTTAATAAATACTTTTTAGTAATAAAGGCTTATTTTAAAATAGTAATTAGAGGTCTAGTTAGAGCTAGGCTTATAACTATTAAGAAATATCCTATAGGGCTATATTTATAGTTACTAAAGAGCTTATTCTATTATAATAAGAGTAGCTATAACGTAGTTACTTATAACCACGGTTAGAGGAATAACCTCTAGAAAAAGGTTGCTCTAGAGCCGACGTTAGTTATATGCCGCGCTAGGAACGGGTGATGCTAAAGGCATCACGATAAATTAGCAACGGCCCATAAGCCAAAACGCGCCGATAGGCCAAAATCAGCCGACCACAGTTCATATATTTCGGGGGCATCGCCGCGGCAATCTCACAGTGCGATCCGTATAAACACACACTTCAAACATAGAAAACACAGACAAACCCGATACCCGCAAGGCCGCGTCCCAGCTTAAGTCCACCTATGACAAAATGGTGCTGGAGTCGAACGAGATCCCATTTCGCAAGAATTTGGCTGCCGCACTTTGCTCATGGCTGATGCTAGCAGGTTTCGTGGTTTTCCCCGGAACCTTCTCCTCCCTCAGCCGTGCCAATTTTCTAGGCAACTCCGAACCAGGCCGGCTTATGCAGAGCATTGTTCGCAACATGCCCCTCCTTTGGGTGGCTAGCATCTGCTGCGTTCTTGGGCTTGCCGGTCTGCTATAGATTTGGTGGACGTTGCGGCATAATTACGTATAGCTCACTGGGAGAATTTTTATGTAAGTTAACAAGTAACCGCTAGACGCATTAGCTGACCTCGCAGAGCCCTTGCATCCTTAATTCTCTAACAGCCATGATCACCATTCTAATCAGTATTTACACGGCGCAAGAGGGTGTGTGGTCCATTACGGCTGTGATCGCGTCCTGTTTTGCCGTTGCTCAATGCATCGCCATGACGGCGGTCTTGGTTATATATCACTTTTAGCTACTTTGCATTACTAAGAGTGAGGGCAGCTTTGAGATTTTAACCAAGTCGTAGTTTCTATTCATATCAATTCAACGTACTCTAGGGTTCTCACGAACTTCTATTCGCGGGCAAGTTACAGTAGATTAGTCGGCGAGAAATGTGTTCCCGATTATGGTGGGCATACCACTCAGATCAGCCCGTTCTCCATGCCATAGTGAATGCCGCAGAGTTTAGGCACGGCAAAATTGCCCACTAATACCTATGACATCCTTCAAGATGCTTTGTTCGACGTCGATAAGTAAACTTTGAGTCTAAAAAAGCGTGACGTAGATCATCCTGCATATTACCCGGGGTCTCGCTCGAGAAAGAGGAGCTATCGTAGAAACCTTAATGGCGACGCTGAGGCAGACTCAGAACATATGCCTAGGTGATCTCTCGGATGTGGAATAATATATGTAGCTCGTGCTTAGCCTCAAATTTATATATCTTTATACCCCTCTATCTCATGATAAAATACTCTTTCCCGAGTAGAAGAACTAGCTCCTTGCGTCTATTTCCCTAAATCCTTCCTGTCTTAAAGAATAGAACTAACTCTCTGCTCAATCGCGCCTCTTATGTTCCAACCCTGCTATAGAATAAGCGAGGATCTCCTCAATAAACCGCTCTAATTTCATAATATATTTCTCTAGCCTCTCTAAAGGCGTAGAATTAGGCAGCTCTAATGATATTTGTTGTGCAAAATTCTAAGTCTCTATTAAGTTATCCGCAATATCCTGCAGATCGCTTTTAATTAATATAATCTTCGTTAAGTACTAGCTGAGAGAAAAACGTATTTATACTAACGAATTAGCTTGCTTTTCAATATAGTTCTGCTGGAGAACACGGAGCTCCCGTAGATATAGTATTTTGTCTTGTAGTTTTAGGATCGTTTAATATTGCTGATAAGCGTGGTCCTGCTGCGCGAAGACTATAGCTTCCAGTTGCTAAATATTTTTGCCCTGTGACTCGATCGTCTTTCTATACATAACAATTGTTCGGGGGACAGTCTATTTCTTCATAGAGGGAAGCTCGGGAACGCTATCGGTATCCGACATGTTGCTTTTATAATAGAACATAAGTTGTAATTAGAAGACGTATAGTCAACGAGATTTCAGGGAGATCTTATGAGGGGAATAGGGCATTTATGGTAGAGCAGCAGCTAGGAGCCAGATAAGGAACAGAGCTTCACGATAGGTATAGTTTCAAGTTAATTTATTATTGTCAGGCCGAGGAGCACTACCTAACGTTCTATAAGTCTTATGAGCATCTTCGCTACGTATAGGGCCTCGAATAACGAGCATTAGCATACATAAGCGTTCAGACCACCATCCCTAGGCCGGTCTGGTAGGAGGAGCTGATCGAGGATTGACCTAATAAGCAGACCCTCGCTCACCCTCTCTTAGCGACTTAACCAAGGGTTTGAAGTTATAATACCGCCCAGCTTACTTCGTTATTAGCACCTGCTTCATTTAGTTCGCTACTATCCTTAGTCCTTATGCCTCTAGATCGCTCCGCAGATTAGAGAACTAGTCCCTATCCCCTATAATAAGACGCAAGCAACGACGCATAGAGTATTATATCAATAGAGTCTTTAAACTATCTATTGGTGCATGCCTACTCATAAGCTACCTCGGGATGGTCATCAGCGATTTTGAAGGAAGACTATTCCATGAGTAGCAGTTGATGTATGGGCGTGGAAGAGCTCCAGATCAGTTGATAAAAGGGGAACGAGTGGGCACCGTCGCCAAGCTGCGCGAGGACGTTTCGGCCCTGACTGTGAAGCTTACTTGATTGCAGACACGGCTCTCGTCAAGCTGGCCTGTTGGCTTCTTTTGCTCTACAATGTACGCTATGGAGGTATCCTGCTGAAAGGCCTCGTCCGATTGCTGTTGGTCAAACATGGGTGATATTCAAGCACGCTGCCAGAAATGAAAGTCCAACTACTGCTACATAGCGTAGCGCTTTAGCTGCTTCTTTGAATGGGCCCAGACAAGCACGTCATGTGAATGACACACTTTCCAAGTTGACGGCCATTAACACTTGCATATATTACAGGCAACGTGAGTATCCCTCGTTATTTCCGGATTACTGGCTATCACCACATGCCTCGAACGGTGGCGAACGACTTGCTCTCGGCACTGGCAGACACCAACATCCTCTGAAAATGTCAAGCTGCCCATGTATACGTCCAACTTCCCACGCCCGATGGCTGCGCTGGCCGCGTAGGCATTAGACTTGCCTTGCAGAGTGGTGGTTATCGCGAGACAGGGCTCACCGAGGAGACCCATTTTTGTACAATACTACATTAGCAAATGAGGAGTGTGTTAGAAAATACGGAGTACACTGAGCGAGTAGCGATTCGCGAAGTACAGGTAGCCGTACATTGTGATGCCATCTTATTCCCAGAGGATTATCCGTCGATCGCTGGAAACAAGCCCCGTCGTAGGGGCCGTCACCTCTCTGAGCTTATCGATCGGCCCAAAATTTTCAAGCTATCTGTTGCTGGATGGACAGAACGACGCGGTTCTGAAGAAAAGTCCCTGTCGCGAAAGCGTTAGGGCGGCGGCTGTTACGGACATGATCTGGCTGCAACAGAGCTCTGCAAATCGTATAAATTGCAGGATCACATAGACATCCAGCTCGATGTCGTCCTCTAAACATACTTCGTCTCTGCAACTCTCACACATTTTACTCCCATCAAAACGCATCATTCTCGCCATGGATATTTCAGATGACCCCTTAGTCAAACGACTAATCGACGACTCGTTGAGGTTCGATGAGTTCGCAACTAAACGGTTGTGGAACCATCTCTTTTCTAAGGAGATTTTTTACGAGAAGGAGTTTGTCGTGGGCCCTGAGCAGCCTCCAAAATATCCGGAATCTCGGAGACGGGTCGACTTTATCATTGAACGGTTTGACGGCCGAGACTTCGTCTGTCAGGTCATGGTCGAGCTGAAGAAGGCCAAGTCTGGGCCTCAAGACGTCTTAGATGCGGAGCATCAGCTGTTCACCGCTTGTTACGAATATTATCTGGAGAACCCCGCCCAGACACGAATGTGGACGTGCAGTATATGGGGTCCCAATGTCCGCATCTGGGCTTTCGACGCTGGGCAAGGCTTCCTGACGCCCGCACTCCCGGCCTATGGCGACACGGGGGACAAATCGTCCTACCTCGACTTTCGAACGTCGGAAGCAATTCTGATGGAATACTTCGAGAAAATCAAGCGAGACCCGCAGCTGCTTGACCAGGTATTCGAATCAGACGACAGCATGACGGACGATGTGATCTTGGAGGAGTTGGACCCAGCGAGTGTCACATTCGCCGTTGCGTTCAAACGGCGAAGCCAGGGACCGAAAATCAAGACACGAGAGGGCGTCGAAGTCAACACTGACAAGACTAGATGGGAACCAGCGCAATGCATGGTGGATGGGACGATGGCTAAGGGCTACAAGTATGTCGGTAACTCGGGCACCGTCTATTTCTCGACGAATGTCGAAGATTGGTTCTAGTCTTAGAGTACATTCGCTCGTGTATCCGACGAACTTTTGTCGATTAGCTTTGTTTTAGTTTTAGTTATCACCATCTGTGTTGCTGTTGACCAAACCTCCAACGTGTCCCCGTGAGAGCAAACCGTCCATTCTCCATCGTCGCAAGTGTCCTTCCCCTGTGAGCGGGAACCTCTCACCATCACCATCCGGTGATTTGGGCGCTCTTGTTGCTGAACAACCTTGAATGAGAGCTGCTCCACGGCACCACATCTCTCAGCTAGATCAACCCCTATGCGACACAGCCCCAACGCCTTTTCTGTGCCATCAAGATACTCAACTATAAGACCCCGACAGAATTGAGCTTCCTTTTCGCGGAATATCCAGATGGATTTCACGCATGACAGTATAGCCAACGCATGGCATGCGTCCTGAAGTGGTGGGTTCCTTGGGGCCGGAGGGGCGCCAACTGAGCAGGCGTCGCCTTCTGTTAACACCCCCCGAATGACGACAAGGTTGTTCCGCGCCACAACACACAGAAGAGTCGATCGCGACGTGGTGTGAAAGGCATAATGTAGCCCCGGTCCAACTGGTGGTGGACCAATGTAAAAGTCTCCTCTGTGGGGTGTCCTAACCTTCGGGTGGTCAGCCAAACCAATCGGTTCTGTGAAGTATGAGCTTACGAAATAAGTCCGTTGATTACATTGGAGTTTGCCTTGTGTTATCCCGATCCGAACGCCAAACGCTGAGATCTTATCTCGAGGGGGATTTGGGACATAGACCCACGACACGAACGGCTGAACCATCATCTCAATTTGTGCGAAGGTGGCATCTGCGGTTGGCGCCGCGGGTGTATGAGCGTGAATCGCATGCAAGTTCCTGTTAAACAGGAAGAACGTGATTCCTGAGCAGTGATCCAGATCAACGGTGGCGAGTCGATCACCGTGCTTTGGGGACGGAAATTGAAAGCCTGCCTCTGGCGACAAATTAGGCCTGTCCGTGAGTTGGAGCGTTCCTGACTGAGGGGGCGTTGCAAGACGGCCCACACCGAACTGGGAAAAGACGTCAGAAAAGGAGCGAACAATAAAGATGCAAACGATACCAACTTGAAAATTAATAACCAAGTCGTCATCAACGCTGACCGTGGTGTATACATCGAATGGGGATCGCAGTCGCGCAGTCGAACACCCGGATCTCTCTATGCACCTAATGCCCCTTGAATCAATCGCCATCTCTATCGGGGAGGACGAGCCTGCCGGAGCTATAATCGGGAGTTTCCCTCGGTGCCAGAACTGGACTTGGCGAAGTGGTCCCGACAAGGGCGAATCAAGACCCTTGAGGTGTATGAAGTCGATAGTCTCAAGCACGCAACACAGACGCAGAAGATCATGTTGCCCCAAATGCCCCCGAATCATTGTTGTCAGTTCAGGGGGAAGCTTTGCAAGTCCGGGCATCTTGAATTCGGCGATGGCGAGCGTGATGGCGCGCTTGCTGGCGCGCGTGATATCCGCGGTAGGAGGAAGCAGAAGGGCTGTGCTCCGCGGCCACGGATACCTCGCAATTGAGAACATCAGTAGTCTGTATAATTTGTCTGGAAGTTCTGTTCGCGAGCTGTAGAGGTTGAAGCAATCCCTGTGAACGGTGGCCGTATCCACAGCCGCTGAGCACGTTCTGCAATGCGGATGCCGACAAAAGAGGTAGGTAGCACGGGTTTGTGGTGTTCCTGTTGCGGCAAATGTTGATGCATCACAGGCGATAATACGCGTTGAGGAGGCGCGCACTGAGCAGTAATCCATTTCAGCTGACGTCATTTCGTGTGGAAGGAGTGAAGGCCTCTCACGTGCAACCAGATGATCTCCGAAGACAAATAGAAATCCGCACGCTCCGCATTGGCGATGAACACGTACGTGCTGAAATTTTACCACTTCCTGGGGCTTTTTTGGATGCGACATGATTGCAGGTGTCGGACCAAGGGAGAGGTAAGATGATAGAGAATGGAGCAGCGGGTATGATATGCGACCTGATTAGTCAGCGGAGTGATATTCCACCGATACCGATGTCAATCATCGGGCGGGGAAAGCGTTAGATCCTTGAACAGGCAGAAATTAGCAGCGCCACAACCCGTTTCGAAAAATTAGTTGGCGCCATGTACTCGTCGTGAACCCCAAAAGGGGTCACGCAGTCATCATGGAAACCCATGGCCTCAAGAGCAATTATGGCCACTCCACCGCGGAGTTCGCAGACCTTCAGACAGCAGTCAAATCGATTAACACCGTAAGCTCCCTC
The DNA here is from genome assembly GCA_036785755.1 of Colletotrichum ledebouriae. NCBI lineage: Eukaryota > Fungi > Ascomycota > Sordariomycetes > Glomerellales > Glomerellaceae > Colletotrichum > Colletotrichum ledebouriae. The sequence goes on along the minus strand of JAVHLU010000500.1, from coordinate 18,158 downwards.
AACCCGCATGCCGGGGGGGCCGCGCGCATCCCACGAACATCCCCGGCCGCCTGGGCTCGGCCAAGGCCCCTTGATCGGCCGTTCATGCGGCCGTCCTGCGGGGTCGGGCCGACAGGAATGCGTGCACGCTTGGGGAAGGCGCCAATTGGGTTTGCGACAAGAATGCTTTTCGCAAACTATCCAATCATATGCTCTGTTTAAAGCAGGAGAAAGGAAGGGGCAGGTGAACTGTTGGTAGCAACCCTGAGGCGGAAGTTCTGGTGCGGGGCCGGGCTGGAGCATCTGATCATGGTCCGATATCTTGATCTCAGCAGGGATGAACCTAGGCGTGAACGAATCTCTGCAGGGTTTTGGGGAGCACGACCAACGTGAATATGTACTTAGCGACAAGCCTCGCTGGCCGGGAGTCTGCGCTCGAGGATGTCAACACACAGAATCCATGTCAGTGGAGAACTCCAACGCAGCGTATGATCGACCCACAGCCAGCGTCTCCATTGAGGAAAGGGTGCCAATGTGTGGAACTTTTTAGAGCTGGAAGTACATATCCTTACCCCTGATAACCTAGCACCCTCACCCCCTCCTCCCTCCCCTAGTCTCTAATCCGCTTCTTTAGCGCTTCGAAGAACTCGGTATACTACTTATTATATAGCTAGTTAATCTTAGCTATATCCTCGGATATTAGCTATATTATACTTTTAAACTTTATCTTAATCTTATTAATTATCTTAAGTTATTCCTTTCTAAGGTATCTTTACTACTATATAACTTAAATTACTAGGAGATAGAAAGACCTCTATCTTTTAATTAGAGTAGTATTAAGAGGGTTATTAAACTAGTAGTTCTTTTAATACTTAGGGTAATTTATTATAAGAAGGGTATTAATAAGATATAGGCGTTAAGGTATCTTAGCGGCTTAGTTTAGATTAATTTAAGATACCTATAGTTTTATTACTATACTTAAGTACTTTAACGATTTATTTTATAACCTTAGATTACCTATAGAGGTTTATAGTATCCTATAGCTTATTCTAAGTCTTCTAGTTTAAGGTTTTAATTAAAATCGTTAAGGTAATTAGTAACTACTACTAAGTTTTTATTTATTATTCGGCGTGGAAAAGACCCCGTTTTTTGCGGATATAAAGGTTACTAAGAGGAAAGGGTGCGCTGCACGGGACAAATCCGGCTAGACTCATTGACCGTTCCACCAGCCGTGATGGGTTCTGGCACCTGCCAAACGCAGCCACTGTCAATTTGCAGACCAGTCATTCAACTCCTATGGATAACATGCACTTGCTCCAGAGCTCCCAACCCGCGCTGTTGCCCTTGAATAAGGTCGGCTTGTTGATTCATCAGACATTGCTATTAACCCGGATACACTGCCGTTGTAACCAGGACAATTTGAATACCAAAGTGACAGCTAGTATCTCGCCAACCTTGACAGCCCCAAATCTGCAAATATTTCTTTTACGTTGTAAATTGACGTCAACTCTGCTTCCCACGCCCGAACAGACTCCGCTAAAGCGTCCGAATCCTCAGTGCGCTCCCAATTGCACTAAATAAACAACATGTCGGGCACTTAGTACTCCTCATCATTGAAATAAGCTGCACAATCCGATAACTCCAGGTTCTGCAAGGGAAAATCATCACGCAAACCTCGTACAACCGTTACCCACGAACACGTCCCCCCGCACAAACAGAGACCAACACGACGAAGACTAAGTTCCAATAGAGTGTTTTTATGCAGTTGTAGCAGCTGAAGCATCTCGATAGTTATGCATTTCACCCCAATCAGAGTCAAGGCTCGAAGGTGGGGGGCTTGAAACCATGTGTTAGGACTCGGGTGGTTAGGAAGTTGCGAAGATAGACCGGCCGTGATCGTTAATTCTAACAGTAAACTAAACATATTGAGGAATCGCTGAAAGTCGGCATGCCAACGGCGCGGCTTTTATTTAACTAGGTCATTACTAGCAAGCTCACGACTTTAGCGGATATCGTTGTCCTCGGCCTTCGATCCTACTAAGATACTCAGAGTCTTTACTATAGCAAGACGCTACTTAGCCGCGGCCTCCAGCCAAGTCGGCAGGACGAGCATAAGAGGAATAGCACAATCAGTATCCTGCTCGTCGTCAGATCCAGGATTTATATATATCTCCTTCACATCTACTCGACTCCAGCAGACAGCTAACATAAGTGCTCTAATACAACGCAAAGCGTGTATTTTGCTTTTAGGTCTCTCATACGATATTTTTGGATCAGAATAGGCGGCCATATTTCGTCTTAATTTGGGAACGCGCCAATGCGTCGGGCGAGTTTCACAGCTCCCTATGGCTTATATGTGTTGCCTACTCCAGCTGCCTTGCAGTTAGGAAACCGAGAAAGAGCTTTTGCCAGTTGTGCGGTACAGATCCTGTGGTTAAATTGATCTATCATATCTTTCCAGCTTTCCTTATAGAGCTTCCCTATGTTCTTCCAGCGTTGATCGCCAGCGTTCGATACGCGCCTCTTATAAACATCGGGTTCGATGAGATAATCGACGCAGAGCTCGACCTGTTCGACGGCTTGCCTCAGTATAGGATAGCGGGATATATCCACGAGGTTCTGCATGCTTTGTTGCTCGAGCATAACAGCTCGGGTATTGAAATAGTCGGCTTAGAAGAGGCGCAAGGTTTTATCGGCTATTGCTTAGCAGGTTACTCGTAGATAGAGAAAGTCCTCTAGCGAGAGATAGTCTATTACCTCTTCCACGATCTCTATAGGTAACGAAACGAAATTAGCCATAGTTAAGGGTATCCTGGTGTCGGACGGAAGAACCTAGGACTATAGGGTGGGCTGAAAAGTGAGGAGCGTCGGCTTCCACGGAGGGCGAAGCCCATTCTTTTGGGACTGAAGACCGACAGGTCTCGCAGTCTCTTCCATTTTTCCTTTTCGCCTCCAGCAGCCTGTGTTTAATGTCGCTTGTGATGCTAGGGGTTGCTCAACTATCGACTCCTGTGCTTTTCCACTCCAAGGTGGCTGAGCGCCAGAAATAGAGTAACGGCATCGGGAGGGTGTGATCTCATTTGCGTGATTGTTTGACCAAACTCTGGCCTGATTTGTGATTGATTTATCAGCATATCTCATAATGTTTCTCCGTTGTAGCATTAAGCCCGTTGGTTGACTAAGCATCGCCAACCAGCTAATACGCACTTATCGCCAACAGAGTTCTGGGATCCCGGGGATGAGGGAAGCGAGGGCCGGAGCCAGGATACCGCGGCCTTCGTCAACAGGGGTGCTATGCTAGGAGCCCCGGTGGCAGCAGGCGGTAGCGCGCGGTGCGCACTCTCTGCTCAGAAATGTTAGCGCCAACGCTAGCGCTAGATAGACTTGACCAAATAAGAACGAGCCCGGGTGTGGCTGGCTGGTAGGCCCCGCTGGGCGCCGAACACCTAGCTCGCCTACATCCCTGTGGAAACGCTCATCATTTTCTCCGAAGGGTCTTGAAGAGCGAAAGCGATTCAGTGTCCCAGGAGCCCTCTGAGACGCTGCGGAGTTCGCCGCCGTTCATAAGAGGTCATGAAATGCCCTGTAATGTTGTGTTTCTTCGGAAACGATTCTCAAGGATTCTCTTGACTGAGTGTTAAATCGCTCAGCTAGCCTTAAGCAGCCAGCGGTCAGTATGCAATCACGTATACATCTGGCACAATTAAAATAGCGGAACGGTTCTTGGATTATGGGTAGAACATGGCTATCACCCAGATTGCCCTCCGCCCCATTTAGCTTCTCTCTCTCTGAACACCGGATGACGGCCAATGCCTTCCCGATAACTCCGAGTAATCTTGAATTATCTCTCAAGAGCTTTGCTAGCGCCTGCGTTGCTTTGCCTTCCGTGTTTTGAGATAGTGACGACCCCACAGGCGAGCTATTCGTGTTTCGACCGACCGAAGACGCAATTCGTACCCGGAGACCGCATCTCGGTCCGATAATCGATAATCAAGCCTATTTAGACTTTCGCCTAGCCCGGTTATCATCGCGTGAAGCTGCTGGTCGTTTCTTCTCATCTCGAGGACAATAGCGGCGATGTCTGCAGATAAAATACTGCTAGCTTGAGATGTCGTCTGGTTATGGCCTGGCGCCGATCGCGGCCCAACGACAGACCGTGGAGGAGGCCCGCCGGAAGACCCCGCGGGGTTATATCTGCGGGATCTTTCTTCTAACCTCCCCGCCCAGTATCTTCTGATGAGGTTTTCGAGAGCCGAAAGGCCCGACGGTTTTATTAGATTAGCTACTATAATAGCGGGGTAAAGAATCCGATAGAATTCTTTAACTAACGATTTATCGAAATCATTAGCTGACTATATAACTAAAAAAAGACTTATATTGAATAGGCTTAGAGGATAAGTGGTGCTCGATAGATTATCAGATGTTGCTAGTGAGTGGATAGGAATGACGGAAGGAGCAATTTGCCTGCTTGCCGTAGGGTACTATGGCTTTTTAAAAAGGGTGTTGTGGAGTGCTTTTGTGGGCTCGTTCGCCCTAATCCGCCTCCCGTATCCACCTGCTGACTTCCTGTACCTGCGGACTTCATATGCTGAGTTCTCCGGGCTACCTATGACACTAGGATGCCCTCTAGCACTGTAAGCAATAACACTTCAAGATGCATGCGGTCCAGGTCCTTAATAAATTCTCTTAATTCCTATAGATATATATATTATCCTCCCACGGCAACCTCTAGTAGTAAACCTATACTAACCTTATCTATAACAGTCGCTTCTCATACTAATCCAGGATCTTACCCAGCCTAGTATTAACTCCCTACTTATTTAACTAAATATTACTGCGATATAGCTATTAGTACTTAGGATCTGCCTTTAATTCTAATGCTTTTGAGATACCTTCTATAAAAGCTCGATACTATTAGGTCTCCTTAGGCGTATCCTAGTATAGCTTAAACCTCGCTAGAGTAGACCCTAATAGTATAGCGTAGGCTTCCTATAGGTCTAATATATAGCCGCCCCTATGTATTATAAGCGCGTATATTCGTTCTTATCCTAGTAATATCTAAGCTAACTTTAATATATTATATAGTCCTAAGAATAAAATATTATAGTCTAGCACTACCCACTAGGAAATAGAAGTAAAGTATAATCTAGCTATCTCATGCTGAGAGGTCGACTCCTTCTAGTATATAAGTAGCCTATCCTATAATTAAAAAGGGTATATCTCCTCGAGGGCGCTAGGGTTCTTTATAATAAACTCTGAAGCCGGTATTAATCTCAGATCTAGGAGGGTTTTCTTATTCTAGTTAGATAGATCGTGCATAATTGATGCAACCTCCGACCTAAGATACTAGCTAAGGACGAGGATTGTGTCGCTCGCACTCAGGAGGCTAACGATATTAAAGGAGCATACGGGCTCCGGATAGTCTGTCTCGAAGAAGAAACGGAACGAGACGGAAACGTCGTTTAGGAGCGTCGCAGCTCTAGCAAGAGCGTTATTAGCTACGCAGAAACGCAGCTACTCCTCGCTAATATAGGCAAACCGCCAGGTGGCGCGGGCTGGTTTATCGATCAACCGCAGTATAATCTCGGTTACCACGCCTGCCTCTGCCGCTGCGCCGCCACGCATAGCGTACAGCAAGTCTGGATAGCTGCAATCACTAACCTCAACGACTAAACCATCCCAGAGAACCAGCCGCCCCCCAACAACGGACTAGCATCCAAGTCCATATCGCCTAGCCAGGACGAGATCCCAACCTGCCGTGGTGAAATAACCCCCTGCGCCAAACCCGAAGCAATCGCCGTGGGGCACCGCTTCGCGGTATCGTGCCAGGGTCAAGGCGAGCGGGCCCAACAGGCAACCAGGTCCGACGAAAAGCAAATCATTCATAATACGCTTCTCCGTCATCCGCCCCAGATTAAGCATGACCCCGGCACAAGAAGCACCGTTATAGTACCCGTGGCCGCCACTCTTAACAGAAATAGGAACCCAGCCATGGAGCTTAAGGTTATTAAATAGTTTTAGGGTCTCAGTTACTATCACAAACTAGTGCGGTGCAGAGTAATAGAGTTAGTATAGTTAGGTATAGCTAAGGTTAAATATTCTTCTCTAGCCCTCTAGCCTACTAAATAAGGGCTAGAGGGCTTATCTAGGGGTTACCTAGTATATCCCTATAGCTTCTAACTCCTATAGATTTCTCTAACTTAGCTTACTAAGCTTTTTTCTATATAATATTATCCTAGCTTATAATATAATCCCCCCCCTCTAAACTAGTCTATTTTTAGACTAGTTTACTTAGTAGTTATCTAGAGGGTATTTAATACCTCCCTATAGGATTTTATAACTTCCTAGTTTCTATAGGTCTAGAATTTAATATCCCTTATTTTAGTTATATAACTCTTCTTTAGATAACTAAGTAGCTTAGAGGAGTAATTAACTAATAATAAGGTACCTATTCTCTACCCTAGCTACTCTTATAGCTCTTATACCTAGGTATTAGAGGACTTTATAGCTTAGAGGAGTAATAAGCTAGTAATAAGACTACTCCTATACTCTAATTACTCTTATAGCTTTATTAAATAGGTTTAGAACTACTTAGTAGTTATTAAAGTAGCTATAGCTAGGTTCCCTTATAAGGGTTACTCCTTCCTTTATAGGGTTATCCTAAAATATATTATTATTTAAGCTCCTTTTAATTACTTTAAATTCGCCTTCTAAATTACTATATTTCCTATTATTATTATATTTTTAAGTACCTTATAGGGCTAATAAAGATATTCTCCTTCTAGGGATAAGCAAGGTTTTTATTATAATATTAGGGTTTACTAGTAGTTATCTAGTAGTTACTTAGTACCTCCTTATATTTTATAAAGTTAAATAACGTTACGTAATATAATAATCTAGAGATTATCCTCCTTTTAGCTATATAAAAAGCTAGTTTTAGTATTAAGTTAGAAGTATATAAATATTATTTAAAATTTCACCCTACTAATAAGGGCTAAAACTAGTAGGAACCATAAGAGACAACAAATAACACAACTCTACCTACAACTAGGTAAGAATATCAAAAGTAAGCTTAAAAGATATATAGAATAGTTCGCAGATTATTATAGGCTACGCCCGGGTTAAGCCTACCTAGGCTTCTACCTAGGTTTACTACCTTAGGGAGCTACTTAGGGCTTACCTAGGGCTTACTTAGTTATTTCTTATAGACTAGTGAAATCTCTACTAGAGAGGAAAACTTCCCCTTTTCGTCTTTAGCTTAAATAAATAGTATTATAATAACCTCTTATTAAATAAACTTGGATATAACCTCTTATATATTTAAGCTTATTATTATAATAATAATAATAATAAGTAGAGCGCTACTCCCTATTAATTAGTAAGATAGTTAATAATAAGATAGCTAAAACTTAAGATAAGCTATTATAAGCTAATTTAATAATAGTATTAGAGTCCCTCTAGTAATAGTTATAAGAAGTTAAGTAGGGGAATAGCTAATATATACCTACGTAGACCCCTATAAGTATTACTAGTAAAGCTTTAGTAATACTTAGCATTATATACTAGAAGCTACTACCCCTACCTCTAAAGCTTTTAAATAAGTAGAAGGAATATACCTCCTAGGTATAGTAAATCAAATATAAGATTACTATTAATAGGGCGTTCTACCCTATAAATATAGAAATATAATACTTTATTAACTCCTACTTAGATACTACTCTCTAATAAGTAGTCTCTACTTTCTATAGAGCTAGGAGGGATAGTAGATAATATAACCTAAAGGATTTTATAACCTACCTTAATTAGACTTATAAGGACCCTAATATCTAATTATAAGCTATAGCCTAACTATAAACCCTCTAGTAGAAAGAGAATAAAGCCCTAGTAACCTTCTTACTTAGGTTTAAGCGAATATTAGCTAATATAGGTAGTATGAACTAGCTAAGCTAAGTCTAGATCTTGCTTTTAGAGGCCTCTCTTACCCCTAGGCTAAGGGATTAGCTAATTACTATTAACTTACTAGCTAATTATAATAGCTAGCTCTTAAAAGTTTAGAGTATTATATAGAAAGTAGAGCGCTAGAGGGTCTCTAGTAACTACTTAGTAACCTACTAGAGACTTATTACTATAGATACTAAGGGGGATACTTATATATCTAGAGCTATATATATCTTATAAATTAAGGAAATAAGATACTATAACTACTAAAACTCTAGGTCCTCCTTAGGTACCTCCCTAGTATAATACTAATAGCCTTAGAAGGGTCTAAGGGACTCTTATATTTATTATACTTATAGAGTCAGAGGTTATATCACTTAACGCTACCTTAATAAAGAGGACTAGCTACCTAGGGTTATAAAAGTAAAGACCCTAAAAGAAGAACTAGTATACTATAAGGTTATAGATAACTACTAGGTAGTAGTTAACTCCTTAGAAGAAGATAAGGAGTTAGAAAAAGACTAACTCTAAGCGAAATCAGGCCTTAGAGCCTACTAAGGAGGAGATATTAGGTTAGGAAGAATATGAATAAGAATAGCTAGCTAATAATAAGCTTATTTAGGCTTGCTAACTACCCACGGGTACCCATATAGGTAGTACCCAAAACTACCCATGGGTAGTTTGGGTCTACCTAAGCTACCTATAGGTAGCCCTACTTTAATTACCCATAGGTCAATAAGCCTATAGGTAGTAGTACCTATAGGTTAATACTATATAATACTACCTATAGATAAAAGTATCTTATAATTAGGTTTTAGTAAAAATATAAGTAAGATAACTATAAATAATTACTATAACTAAGATAATATAAATTTATTCGCTATTAGATAAAGAGCTTATATCTATTTATAGAGTTATTCTTCTCCACTTTCTAGTTATTAACTTAGAAGAGTAGCTTATAAATAAGTAAGGTGCTTATTAGGATATAGGAGGTATAGGTAACTAGCTTAGCTAGGATAGCTAACTTAAGTATTTTAACTATTAAGTACTAGATAAAGGAAATAGTAGCTTATCTATAGAGCTATTTAAAATATCCTTATTCTTATCCTTATCCTTAGATATAGCTTAAATACTAGCTATATTACTCCCCTCTAATATAATAATAGAGAGGTTTAATATATTATTAAAGATCCTAAGATACTTCTTGATATTATTTTTTTCTAAAAGGGAAGAGTAATTAAAAGCCTCTCTAATAATATATTATTACTCCTTAAAAGTATTAGTAATATTAGTATCATTAGAGATCTTCTTAAGTATTATCTAGGAAAGCTAAGCCTAATTATATTATTTAATTTTAATAGTTAGAGTATTAAGGATAGTATTAGCTAAAAGATTAAGCCGAGAATAATAATAAATATAATAAGTAAGGCTAAATACGTATTTTAGGGTGATAGAAGTTAGTGAGATAGATAAGAAGTCTTAAGCTATTTAATAGATATTATAGAATCTAGGGTTACTATTTTCTAAGTAAACCTAAATTACTATATAATTTCTATAGGATATATAGCTAGTTATATTAGCTATAAATTTAGCAAAATAGTAATATATTATACTAATATTAAAGATGTTATTATAAATATTTCTAGCTTCTTAAGATATTAATAGCTTTCCCTATTACTAGTTAGTATAATTAATTACTACATTAGATTACTATAAATATCTTTTTCTTTAGATTATATAATAGTAGATTATGTAGCGTATACTATAATCCCTAAGTTATAGCTTAGTTACTAATACTATAGCGCTCTATATCTTTATAGTATTACTTAGTATAAACCTTAATAAAGTCTTATTATACTTAAGTCCAGAGTATAGTGAAAGAAGGAAAGTCCTTAAAGTAGTTAGCAAATAGGAATCTTATATTATATATACTTATAATTAAGGTCCTAGGTTTTGGCGTAAGTAATATGGTAATATTATATACCTTAAAAGACTCCTTATTAATAAGCTTCTTATTATACTTAGATAGCTTATCTTATCTATTCTTAGGAGCTATCTGAAGTACTATTACCTAAGTATAGTTTTTATATAATACTTTTTCCCTTAGTATAGTAATATAAAGATCTAAGTAGACTATTATAACTTGTAATAAAGTAAAAGTATAGCTAGGAGTAAGGTCGTTTAACTAGCTTAATAAGTTAGTAAAAAGCAGAAAGAGGCTTGTAATATCGAGTAAAATATTCAGAGCTTCCTAATTAGCCTTAGTAAAAGTAAACTAAGGATATAGAGAGTGCTTTTTAACTTAAGCTAAGATTATTATCTTTAGCTCTCCTATATAAATACATATTAATATAGTAGAGTTCTATCTTATCTTAATATTATAAAGTAGGCATAGTAATTACTAGTCTCTCTAAGTAGACTTCTAGAAGTTATGAAACTCTTATATCTTCTTACTAGATAGCTTTAAGGAAATAGGTAGAGACTAAATCTATAGGACTATTAATAAGTAGATAAATATTTCTAAATATTAATAATTACTTACCTTTTAAGTAATATCTCTAAATAAACTAAGAGAAGTATTTTCTCTAGTATTTAGATCTTAGCTTTCTAAGCTAAACAGGTTATTATTATTAGAGTCTTCCTTATCCTTTAAGCGAGTAGTTAAGGGGTAAGACTCTATAGATATATCTACTATAAGGATCTAAAGAGCGAAAAAATAGCTCTGATAATTAGATTAAAGATATATACTAAATAGTAAATATAATATATTAGCTAGACTAGAGATACTAAATCTTTTATAAGTTCCTAAGCTAAAACCTTAGGCTTAAAGGAACTTATATTATCTACTAAAATAGTCTAAAAGTTAATAATTTTCTATATCCTTTAGTATATCCCCTTAAGGAGATTTAATATAGCTCTTACTTACTTAATTACTATATATCTATTAATTATATTAATAATACTAAGGAGTACTTATTATAACTTCTATTATTAATTAATAAAATAATTAAGAATACTAAGTAGAGAGTATTTTAAGCTAGGAGTACTCTATATATTAATTTTAAGAGAGATATAAGTAGTAGGAGGAATTAACTAAAAAGCTATTTATTAGATCTATAAAGATTCTTTAGATACCTATTTTTAGAGGGTTTATTATAATAGTAGGTAATAGAGTAGATTGAGATATAAATAAAAGTTCTTAAAGGTAATACTTGTTATAGAATTAAGACAAAGGTTGGCGCTAATAATAAAGTAAACTAATACTTATTATTTTAAATTAGGTATATTATAAGCCTCCTAAATTATAATTACTATAAAAGATTACTATAAAGATACTAATAAACTTATAGGTATTATGTTTCCTCTATTCTTCTATATGTAATAATATATCTTCAAGTTAAGATATTATTATATAGTACTTATATTAGAGTTTTTAATTACTAGATAAGTAAAAGACTATTAATAATATTTATAGAGTAACTTTAGCTTTCCCAAGATTAAATTATAACCTTAGTAGAATTATACTTAATAAGGAGTCCTATAAGGAAGAGTCTAAAATAATTTAGCTATTCCTTTTCGCTTTAATGTATTAACTATTAACTATAGGGTATATGTCCTAAGTAGAACCTATTTAGAATATTATAATAGAGATTTCTAAAATATAAAAAAAGGTTAAGTAGTTTTAAGAATAAAGATAATAATTTATAAGTATAGTTATAAGCTAATAAGAGGGGAATAAGTTATTATAGGCTAGGTAGTATCTAGTAGCTTAGAAATATCCAATCTAAAAGGGTCTAGCTTATAAGGGTCTAACCTACGAGAACTTACTATTATTAATAATATACTAAGGATATAAAAAGAAAGATAGCTTATAGATTGCTATAAGGTAAATATAAATATAAAATAGGTTATAATTATATAAGTAATCATTCTAGGGTTTAAATCTAATTAGATCTAAATCCCCTATCTTTTTTCTTCTTCTACTTATATTTATCCTTTAATACCTTACTTACTAACTAGCCCTATATCTAAAGGGAGCTCTCTATAAAGAGTAGGGAGCTCTTTACTACTGATTTAAACCCTTTTATTAAAAGCGGAGTATAATTAAAATAAGCCCTAAAAGAAACTAGTTAGAGAGATTCTAGAAACTCTATAATAAAGTATAAGTTATATAATACATATTACCTAAAGTAGCCTAGGTCTTAGTAGTTAATCTAAGATTAAATTACTACCCCTTAAGTAGAATCTTATAACTAAGTTTACTTAAAGAACGGATAATAGTTAATTAGTATAAATCTAGAAGAAATAGTAGCTAAGAATAGCTTAAAAGAAGCTAATTTAGGTTATAAAATAATAGAAAGTTTATAAATAGAAACCTAGTAGTAAGTAATATAATTATCCTCTTAAGCTATTACTAAGAAGTATAGTAACTATACTTTCTAAGATTTAAAAATACTAGAAAATAACTAATCTTTTAATCTTATAAAGTAGATTTATAAGATTGGTTTAAGAAATAATGTAAAGTCTTCCTCTTAAAAACCACGATTAGATTTAGTTCTAATTATAAGCTATAGAGGCTCTCTATAAGATTGGTAAGTAATTCCTTATTAATATGTTTTAAAAGTAAGATATACCCTAATCTTTATATTATAAGACTTTATTAATATTAATAAATATAAATCTCTACGCGATTTATACTAAATATATAACCTTATAGAAGAAAGATATGGACTTAGTAAAGTAATTAATAAAGAAAATAGTCATATAAATTACTAGATTAGTTTAGTTTACTTAGATTATTTTAAATAATTACTATAATAATTACTTACTTCCTATTCTTAGTATTACTACTGATTCTTAAGTCTAAATAAAGCTCTATTATTTAGAGCGAAAAGTTAAGCTAGTAAGTAAGCTCTTAAGCTATCTTACTAACCTATAGCTAGGTATAGGGGGTATTACTCCGCATAAGCTTAAGCTTAAGGAAGAAGGGGATTAGCTATAGAATAGTAGAGAATAAACTATCTATTTTAGAGAAGAAGTTAATTACCTAATTAAAAGTAGTAAAGTTATCCTAAAGCTAGGATAAACCTATAAGCTCCTAAATACCTCTCTTAACTACCTAACTAGTAATTTCAATAAATATAGCCTTAACTAATAGCTTAAAGGTAGGGCTATAGTAATACTTAGCTATAATATATAATATATTATTAAGTTCGGAATTGCGCCGCAGCCCCTTTGCAAAAAGACTATAACAAATTCACCTAGTTCGTAAGTATAATTCAGGAAATACTATATAGGTATTTTAACCTATACCCTCTACTAGTTAAGGAAAATAATATAAGAACCCTATATATTCCTACTACTTATAAGCAAACCCTCTAAATATTACTATATTAAGTCGGATTCGCGCTACACTAGGGCTAATTATATTAGAGCTAAACAGGCTACTAAGGCTCTTATAGTAATACCCTCGCTAAACCTTCTAGAAAGGTAAAAGCTATTATATAAGATAACTCCTTAACCTAAAAGGTCGACCTTCTAGTAAAGTAAATAGTCTTATATAAGAAGTAACTCCTTAGCTAAAGAGGTCTTTCCTAAGAGGTTCTTATAGCTAGAAGTATAAGAAGCTCTACTACTATAAGTAGGGCTTTATACCTCTCCCTCTTCCTTATCCTTATCCTTTAACTATATTAATACTAGACCCTATATATAAATATACTAAGCCTAAGCGAGGTATACCCTTTAATATAAATAATATAGAGGGGATTACTAGAGAGTTTAGCCTTAATATAATTAATAAAACCCGCTCCTTTATTTACTACTCTGCTATATATAGAGAGTATATTATTAATATAGCTCTTAAGAGGGCTTATTTTAATACCCTTATAGGGGACTCTATAAAGCGTGATAGTATTAGAGCTAAGTAAGTAAACTTAGTAATAGAAGTTTAGCGGGTTATTATATACTCTATAGAGTAGCCCTTCTTCGAGTAGGTCCTCCGTATTACTAAGGTAGAGGCGGCCTAGGTAGCCTAGGCCTATTAGGGCTTCTAAGTTATAAGCTAATATAGAATACTTATTATAATAAAATAACTTACGAACGTCGGTAAGTATAGCTTGCGCTAATAATATAGAGAGAGCGTTGCTAACGACGGCATAGCTACTGCGAAGGCGTTAGCTAACCCGATCGAATAAGAGGACTATGAAAATAGTAACGACTTCTAGCGGACGAAGCGGTAATAGAGGCGGTATTAGCGGCGCGGGTGGTGTGCGAGAGGATAAGTCGATAGTTTCGTAGTCTATTGAATAATTAAAAACCACGTTATTATTAATATAAAGTTAAAGATCGTGAGGCTATAGGCACGTATAAGTATAGCTATAGTTAGGAAAGGTAGTTAGTAATTATAATCACGTGACCGAAGGCTATATATTATCAGGAGGCGCGGAGTTAGAAGGTCTGTTGCACTTACGCAGGTAAAATCACTATGCAGTGGCCAGAGGCTATATAATATATTATATATCTTAAGGGCAAGATAGTATACTAAGGTAAAGTTACTATTTTAATTAGTATAATAATAAAAGATTACTATAGTAATATATTATTTATATCTTAATCTTCTTAATAGAAGAGTTTAGGATTAAGTACCTCTATTTCTTCTTAGAGAGGCGCTTAGGCTACTAGTATTTAGCGAGAGCAAACTAAAGAAATACCTCCTCCTTAGTAAAGATATTACTAGCTACTAGATAATTATAACCTAGTTAAATTAAGCTATAGTTCTTTATAATAGCTATAATAAACGTAATATAGCTTAAAAGATACTTAAGCTTAATATAAAGTCTCTTAAGTATAACTTCCTAATTATTATAGAAGAAGTAGTACTCTTAGATATAGTTTTCCTATATTATTATTATTAGTATTTATAGTAATTATTTATAGAAATTTACTTACTTAGATTAGCTTATTAATAATTATAGTAGGTTACTTAGTATTATGAATAGTAGGTATTTTATTATTAATACTTATATTAAAATTAAGTAACCCCTTAATATTATCTAGATTTATCTAGGTATCCTTATTAATCTTATTAATAGGGATATCTTCCTAAGCCTTATCTCTATCTTTAGCTATAATATTATGATAGCTAGAGGAGGCTACGCTAGCTATTCGAGCGATACGCTAGCTTAGGTAAGTTCCCTTAGATATATTATAGAATTATTAGCATTTTAACTAAAATAATAGATAAAAATACTTACTAATAGGCCTCGATCTATTAGATCTCTTGAGCTTCTAGCTTAATATATTTAGCTATAGAACTATTAATCTACTTACTTAAAGCCTTAAGGGCTTTAAGTTTATAAGCCTTCTACTACCTAAGAGCTTTCTTTATATAATTAACTTCCTTTTAAGCCTTATTTATATTATTAATTCGCTAGTAAGACTTCTTAGTATTAATATTCTTAGAATACTCTAAATCTACTTTTCGCTTTACTCCTATACTAGACCTAAGTAGTTAGCTTATAGTAGATTAGTATAAGGGATGACTATAAAAATAAGTAGAATATATTATAATTATATCCTAAGGATATCTTATAAGGTAACCTACTAAATAACTAAGAATATTAGCTAAATTAGCTATTTATTAAGAAAGATAATAATACCTTACTTATACTAGCTATAATTACGCTTTTATTATAGTTATAGTAATTAGGTACGTAGGTACTAAGACAGAAGTTTTTTCTAGCTTTAGAATATAAAAGAATATTAAATATATAACTAGTAGTTTATATACTAGCGCGTTAACTATTATAATTCCTCCCTCTTTTATCTTAAAAATAAAAAATACTTTAAACTTTTCTATTAAAATATTTGAAGGATTCTCTATTTAATAAGCCCACTCCTATATTTCTATAATACTTAGTTAATTAATAGTAGATTTTACAAATTTTAAAATCCTTAATAATTAGGTTCATACCTTCCTACTAAGTACTTTAAAACCCTTCATAATTAGGTTTATATCTTCCTATTAAGTTAATAAAAACTATTATATATCTTAAATTCTTTTTCCTCTCTAATTTCTTAACTTTCCTCCTATAACCTATAACTACCTAATATACTAACTAGTACTTATCCTCTGAATTAATCATAGTAATTATTTATACTAATATTTATCTAAGCTATAGCTTCTATATACTTTAAAATATAATATAAAGCTACTTAAGCTAGGAAAAAGCTTACTAGATTAGCTTAGAAGACTACCCTAGCTTAGAATACTATTACTATAACTTAGGATACTACTAATCCTCCTTAGAATATTATTAATCCTACTCTAGATACTACTAATCCTTAGGGTACTAGTAATTCTTAAGATATTAGTAATCCTCCTTAGAATATTACTAATCCTACTCTAGATACTACTAATCCTCCTTAGAGTATTAATAATCCTACTTAGAATTCTACTATTATTACTCTAACTCTAGGTTAAAATACCTAAAGACCTAAGCTTTCTTTAGCTAAGAAGACTAAGCCTTCTTTAGCTAAGAGAATAACTAAGCCTTTTTTAGCTAAGAAGACTAGGCTTATTAAGGTTATTAAGAAAATAGCTAGAAAGCTTATTAGAAAATCTGTTTCTAGCTAATCTCTTACTCCTAGCTAAGCTAAGAAAGAATATTATTAATAATCTAGAAGTAAGCTTAGATTACTATAAAGAATAGTTATAAACTAACTTATTTTAGCTAAAGCTTTTTATAAGATTAGAACTCATTAGAAGTTAATTAACTTTATTATTCCTAAGCTCCCTTTCTAATAACTTTATAAGGAGATCTATAATAATATTAGCTTTAGTAATAATAGCTTTTAATAGGAGAAAATAGCTATTATCGCTCTATAGGAGTCTTTAGAGAGCTTTCTTTCTAGTATTTTTAAGAGTATATATCCCCTTAATTTCTCAAGTTTATTAAACTAATAAGGTTAGTAATTAATCTAATTACTATCTATATTAAATATATTATTATTATACCTAAGGACCTTAAACTAGTTAAAGCTATCTTAAAAGCAAGTAAGGTTTATAGTAATTAGTAGTTTAAGTTATAAGGGTAAAGAAGGAGTACTTAGAGATACGTAAGTAGTAGTAATTATTCTAATAGTAGATAATATACTTACTACTTAAGCTAATTACTATAAAAATATCTATAACTTCTAATAAAAAAATATAAATTACCTATAGGTACCCTACCTATAAGCTACCTAAACCTATAGGTATAGTATTTGTATTATACCTATAGGCTTAATTACTTAAACCCACTTAACCTATAGGTACCTATAGGTAACTACTACTACCCACGGGTACTACCCATAACTACCTACCTATTTAGCAGGTACCTATGGGACCCGCGGGCTAGGTAGTTACTAACCCTATTCTTTAGCTAAGAAGACTAGGCTTTCTTTAGCTAAGAAAATAACTAGGCCTTCTTTAGCTAGGAAGACTAGACTTACTAAGATTACTAAGAAGATAGCTAGAAAGTCTACTAGAAAGTCTCTCCCTAGCTAATCTCTTATTCCTAGCTAAGCTAAGAAGAAGTATTATTAATACTCTAGAAATAAGCTTAGATTATTATAAAAGATAGCTATAAACTAACTTATTTTAGCTAAAGCTTTTTATAAGATTAGGACTTATTAGAAGTTAATTAACCTTATTATTCCTTAGCTCCCCTTTTAGTAATTTTATAAGGAGATCTATAATAATATTAGCTTTAATAATAACAGCTTTTACTAGGAGAAGATAGCTATTATCGCTCTATAGGAGTCTTTAGAGAGCTTTCTTTCTAGTATTCTTAAGAGTATATATCCCCTTAATTTCTTAAGTTTATTAAACTAATAAGGTTAGTAATTAATCTTACTACTATCTATAAGAATAGGTATATAGGTAGCAAAAGGGGCGGTAAAACAGCCTAAATAATAGATATTAATAGGCTGAGTAATATAGTAATAAAAGCTGATAAATTTAAGCATAAAGAGGTATTTTCCTTGGAATTAATTGATAGTATTAATAAACATTATTATTGATGTTATTATTAATGTTATTGTTATTATTGTTAATTTTAAGTTACAAATCCTGCCCTCACGAAGTGAGGGGTAAGATATTCTGAAACGTAACTGCAAAGCAGTAGCTTATTAAGCAGAAATCGCGCTTAGATCACTATGTGGTCCGTGCGCAATTTCTGTATATTTATAGCTATAAAGCT
>JAVHLU010000499.1:0-56931 GCA_036785755.1 Colletotrichum ledebouriae | reverse complement strand
ATTAAAGTATTATTAAAGAGATATTATATAGGTATATAACTATATATACTATAGTTATTTATTAAGGTTTATATAAACCTTATAAGATTATTATAGAATCTTTTAAGATATACCTTCGGTATTCTTATAGAAAATATAGATATTAATATATATAATATATTTAGTTCTACTAGTAATATTATATTAAAATAGGTTATATGCTATTAGTTTAAAATAGCTTATATCTTCTATATATAATAGTCCTTAAGCTAGATTTAGGTTAGGTAAATTCTCACGCCCTTAGGGAGGTTAATTCTACTAAGGGAGTTTATTCTATATAGATAATATTATAGTAGTAATTACTTTTACTATAATATTAGCTAGTATCTCTACTATTATAGCTATAGGATCGGGTAGTAGATCCTATAGGTAGTTATCTCCCGCGGGGTTTCTTTTATTATTATCTATTCTTCTTAGCTTAATACTAGGTACTAGTAGTAAGTCTATAAGTTAGGTTTTATTAAAAGTATTAATTAGGCCTAATAAACTATTAGTTAATAGGGAGAAATCTAGTCTCTTATCGTGCTAGGCTTTAGATTATTATAATATAGTTAGTTTAATAGAGAATAGGGGTTAGTTAGAAGTAATAAAGGTAGCTAGGTTATATCTTATATTATATTAATAGGTTAGATATAGTTAGAGTACTTCTTTATATTATAAGGTAATTACTATATAGGTATTTTAAATACCTCTCTTCTCTTTAAGCTACTCGATTAGGAAGTTAGATTTAATTAATTTATTATTAGAACTATTATAAAAGTCCTTATTAAGACCCTTATAATAAAGTAAAATAAGTACTTAATATTAGTTATTATTAATTACCTCTTCTATAATAGGATAGCTAGGATATATATAATAAAAATATAATAATTATCTTACTTTTAAGAGAGTAGATATAGGGAACTTAGATAGCTAAGTATCTAATACTCTAGGGTTAATTTATTATAAGTTATATATTAGGTAAAGTTAAATTAGGTAGCGAGGTTAATTATATACTACTAAACGAAGTAGTAATAGTTTAATGTTAGGAAAATTTATAGTTTAATATAGTAGTTAGTAGGGGCAAATAGTATTATAATTCTAATAGTAGCTTAATACTATAATAGAATTTTAATTATAAGATTAGTAGTTATTTAATTAACTAGGGTCGTGCTACTAGGTTACTACTACTAGCAGGGTCGGGTTATATATTATATAAGTTCTTATACTCTCTAGTCTACCTAGCAGAAACCTCCTAATATAGGGGCGTCGTGTGGCGTCGTGTGGCACCTACTGCGCGCCCGCCCTCCTACTATTAGAACTTTTTTATATTAATATAATCATAAGAATTAGAATTTTTTTTCGACATATTTAGATTTGAATTTTAAGTGGTGTAGCGAGTGTAATTATAAATTATAGCTATATCTCGAAATATGCAGTTTTCCCTCAAAATGCATATGGGTAGGCTGCCCGAGTCTGATGCATTTACAGGGGTGCGGACTGTACGCAATGTGCATGCCGTCACCAGCGCGGAATTGGGGGACCCTCTTTCCTCGGCTGGCTTGTTCGACGCCTATCTGGGACTAGACATGGCCGTTTTGTGCTAGTGAGTATGAGGATAGGGTCGAGGCAGACAGGTGTTCCTGAGAGAAACCCGTTTCATCACATTCTTCGGAGAGGAAAATATGTAGAGTGTTTTGACGCCTCGATCACGCCTTTCCGTTGCCTCGAGTGAAGTTAGTTGGCTCCCGTACAAATACATCACATCCAAGTCAGGCTCATCCTGCGTATACAAGTCGGAGAGCAACGGTCTCGACTCAAGCTCCGACGGCACCCATAGGACCCTTTGCACAGCCGGCTTGTGCAACCATTCGCCTCCGAAACTCTCGTAGTTCTGCGAAGAGGGATCATGCTTGGTGCTCCGGTCGGCATCCTATCTCGTCATGGACTGCAGGTCCCGATGTGGGGAATGTGGTGACGGAACCTCGTGGTGACTCTATTGAGACTATGTAATTGTGGTGTAGGAATCAAATGGCCCGAAGAAACCGAAGCAGAGAGAAGCTACACGGGCGAAGGAGAGAAGAGGGTATGTGCCGCAAGTACTATGGAGATAAACGCCCCAATCCAAGTGAAAAGCAAACCAGAAAAATTTGCCGTAACAAACAAATAAGCAATACAACTTTCAATGAAACCCGTCTCGCCGTAACAGACCCAACTCCCCCGATGATTCCTAGTAAGCTCCGGATGATAATGAAAAGGAAAAAATACGGCGTTCTCTCGTAGACAGGGCAGAAATGCCAGATGTGCTGTTCGTCCCGACCACACCCATGCCCTGGTTCGGCCCCCAAAACCAGACATGGCCTCATCCGCTGCCATAGTGCCTAAACCAGATTGATGAAAGGATGAAAAATGTGAAGGGGGCTTAGGTCGTATCCGGACGCCGTGGTATAGGAACAGATGGGGTGTCTCGCGAGAATTCATTGGTCTAAAAACACTCCGGACGTTGTTGTTCGTGTGATATCATCAAGTGGGGGTGCCTTGCGGGGCGGCGTTATTGGGGAAGCACGTTGTTGATCTCCTCATCGCTGAGAACGATCTCGTGTACAGGTTCCCGTCGGTTCTCGAGGGGAACGTAGTCGCAATCGACGTAGGATGGCAGAAAGATTTCTATGCCGACCGGTCAGATGAGAGAGAGAGAAGCTTAGAGAGAATACACACCTGGGTTCCATGCGAAGCCTTGGCTGGAGGAGAGGTAGGAGATCTACGATGCCAAATTAGCCCATGCACAAACCCACCCTAAACGGCGGGGTGCTCCTACTAGGCGGGGAGTGCCGTTTGGCTCGCCGATGTTGATGACGGTGCTCTCTTGCTTCGACAGCGCCGTGCCTGGTCTCAGTATTAGCGACTGACCATAGGTTGTGGTTGCATCGCTCCGAGCGTAGCAGGCAGACAGGGCCCGGGCTCCGTAGCTTCAACCCATGGTGGGATGACATACTGAGAAGGCTGGGCCGACGTTGGTGAACCATCTTCTGCTTCTGGGCGGAAGGCGGGGAGGATGTCCGAGGCGAGCTTGAATATGTCGAGGACGAGGAGCTAGTTGCACCGCGAACCTGGGCGGACTGCTGGTGGTGGTGGTGGTGACCATAGGAAGTCGTCGACGACCGGGTCATCGGAATCGCAATCGACGACGACATGGTGATTGGTGTTGAGGTATTGGAGGGGAAGTGGACGATGTCGAGGTAAGACGATAACCCCAGGTACGGGTAGAAAGCGGTCTCAAAGATAGAAGGACGAAGGAAAGCACACCCGACGGTTCGTTAGACAAAGTGGTAGGGCAGCTTGATTCGGCTGGGGAGTCGACATGTGTTGTAGTAGTAGGAGTCAAAGAATGGGAATTAAAGGTACGAGCCCGAAGAACAGGTGTGCCTGTGACTGAACTGTACAGTGCTAGGTTGACTACTGGGACGAGGCCTAACAAGGCATCCTCTCCTCTAAATCACGCCCACATCATCCCATAGGGCCTTGGGTTCTGATAAGAGATAGGTGACGGCACCAGAGGTTATGCTAGGACAACGTATAACCTCTTGCAGTGAGTCGCTAACAGTGGATAGCGGCAGAGACCCTCGCAACATGCGGCGTTGTCCCCACAGCACATGGGGTTGAGAAAGCCCCATCAGAGCCAATTGGAGGTCGTCACTGCCTACAAGTTGGGTAACGTGCTGCAGGCACTTCGCCCTGCTCCATGCCGCCAGCTCAGCCAATCAAACTCTGGTAGGATTTCAAAGTCACGTGATCCACCGGAGCTACCATCTGTTTCCTGACTAAGCCGGGCTGAAAGGCTGCATGCGTATCCATTGACGCCTACAGCCAAGCAACAGCAACCAAGCACCATTCCCAAGCTTTGTGATCAACAACCTTACCATCGCCAACGACACCACGTCATCCGCCACGATTCGTTTTTCGACACGTTCGTCGCGTACTCTCGAGCACGCAGTTTTACAGGTCGACACTTTCTCTAGCTTCCCGCTCTCCAGATACAATGGGTGACGTCTTGGTGGAAAACCCGGCCAACCACGTCGTTTCTCATAAGAAGACGGCGCCCTCAACAATCCCTAGTATTGAGAACTTCGAGGGCATATCTTCGGAAGGAGGCGACGACTATGCCACACTCAAAAAGCTTCAAAGGCAATTGGAGTACATCCAGCTGCAGGAAGAGTACATCAAGGATGAGCAAAGGTAGGAAGGTTTGGCGTCATCGTAGCTGTTCGTCTTGCTGACTTCGTGCCACAGGAGTCTGAAGCGTGAGCTTGTCCGAGCTCAGGAAGAGATCAAGCGTATTCAAAGTGTGCCTTTGGTCATCGGCCAATTCATGGAGGCTATCGACCAAAAGTCAGTGGACCCCGCGGCACATGATTATCCCCAAGCTCGAAGCTTCAGTAGCTAACTTCAAACAGCACTGGAATCGTTCAGTCGTCGACTGGTTCCAACTACGTCGTTCGCATCCTCTCGACTCTCGACCGTGAGAAGCTCAAGCCTTCATCCTCTGTCGCTCTCCACCGCCACTCCAATGCCCTCGTCGACATCCTGCCCCCCGAAGCCGATAGTTCCATCGCCATGCTTGGTGCCGACGAAAAGCCCGATGTGACATATGCCGACGTCGGTGGTCTGGATATGCAGAAGCAGGAGATTCGTGAGGCTGTTGAGCTGCCCCTGACACACTTCGACCTGTACAAGCAGATTGGTATTGACCCTCCGCGTGGTGTTCTGCTGTACGGTCCTCCCGGTACCGGAAAGACCATGCTGGTCAAGGCCGTCGCCAACTCCACAACGGCCAACTTCATTCGCGTTGTTGGCTCCGAATTCGTACAGAAATACCTTGGTGAGGGTCCTCGTATGGTTCGTGACGTCTTCCGCATGGCCCGCGAGAATGCCCCCGCCATCATCTTCATCGACGAGATTGATGCTATTGCCACGAAGCGTTTCGATGCCCAGACCGGTGCCGACCGTGAAGTCCAGCGTATTCTCCTCGAACTCCTCAACCAGATGGACGGCTTCGACCAGACCGCCAACGTCAAGGTCATCATGGCCACCAACCGTGCCGACACCCTCGACCCCGCCCTTCTCCGTCCCGGCCGTCTGGACCGAAAGATCGAGTTCCCCAGTTTGCGCGACCGCCGCGAGCGCAGACTCATTTTCTCGACCATCGCGAGCAAGATGTCCCTCGCGCCCGAGGTCGACCTTGACTCTCTGATCGTACGCAACGACCCCTTAAGCGGTGCCGTTATCGCTGCCATCATGCAGGAGGCCGGCCTCCGCGCCGTGCGAAAGAACCGCTACAACATCATCCAGAGTGATCTGGAGGATGCCTACTCAAGCCAAGTAAAGGGGACGAGCGACGAGAACAAGTTCGATTTCTACAAATAAACGACAAAGCTACGAATCACGGACAAGTCGAAGACGATGCGGAGGAAAGAAACACTCGCTGCAAGGTTGGCGATGTAATGAGATGGACAAGGCGGGCTGATGGGGCAGGGATAGACTACGTTTTACCATCCATGGCTTCGAGGGAGCGAAGCCCGGCGTCGCGTTGTACAATATTATTGATAAGTAAGCTGCGTTGCCACCTGCAAACTGCGTGTTGGTGAGGAGATGTCTGTTGATGTGTCGGGGAGACGGATTCGCCCATATCAAGCAGGAGTAACATCGGCTTATATATGCCAGCATGGTCTCGGAATGGACATCAATGAGCCAGCATCTCATAGTTATGATGCCTCAAGTACCCATGCGGTAAATATTGACCGATGACGCTGGACAAACCTCGAGGACTTGGGCAGCAGACTGGTAGTGTGAGTGGGATGGGTGGGCGGGCCATTGTGGATGGAATGACAAGCGCAGCGGCTCCGAAATCATCCTAGAATGGGATCTCACTTCGCTTCGAAAACAGCCTGCAGCATCAAGGCCTTCCAGGCCGTGGTGTAGAAACAACTATCGCCGCATTCCAGACGTGGATTAGAACGTGTCGGCAACCCGGCGGGTTTATAACCTTGCCTGCTTTTTTAAACCCACAGAGAGGCGTCAAGTGCTTCCAAGATGTAGACCTCCCCTGCCCCCGCGTCCTCTTGGTTTTCGTGGTTTTGCTTCATCTGTATTCCTATGTTGGGCCAGATGGGAAAGGGAGAAGAAAATCGATATCGAGCCGTTGCTACCGGAAACCAAGATTCGGGAAAAACGCAAGCCTCGAAAGGCCAAGCTCTCGGGCCCAGTTCTTGGGTGTATACTTGTGTGTACTAGGTAGATAGGGATAGGTCGTCAAGCTGTCCCGCGGGAGCAGGACGGACCCACTGCTGTCACATTTCCCAGATATCTTTCTTCATCACTTGATTCCGATGTTTAATATTGAGAACGCAATTTGGTCGAAGCTTCCACGTCAAACAAAGCTCCTGTCACAGATACTCTACGGTAGCAGAACCTCAGGTTACGACATGAGAGTGAACGGCACTCACAACAGCACTTTGTCAGCCAGCGGATTGAGTACCAATAGTCTTTTTTGAGCATCCGATTCTCAGCCTCTCAAAAGTAATTGTTTTTTCCCCATCCGTTTTTGTTCCCCGACTTTTTCCCTGCCTTGGCCTAGGAGCCGTGTGGTCTAATAACAGATGTAATAAAGACACTTGGGAAAGTTAAAAAAACAAAAACGAAACAAAACAAATAAAACAGAATATCGCAAGCCATTACGACCTAGAAAGGAGGGGCAAAAAAAAAACGGCGTCGTGGTGACGAAGCTAATCTATCAAATCGGAGTCCGTGGCGAAGATCCAGGCTAGCTGAACTTCTCTCGTAACAAACCTTAAGAAATGCAACCGTCGCTAATGCAAAATAACGTCGTGATGTAGTTCGAGAACATTTACCCACAATGCGAAAACGCGCGGCCTGTCTCTCTCCTTCTTATAGGGTGTTGGGTATATCCTTCTCCCTTTCGCAAACTTTCGCTCCCCCAACTCTTTCTGTCCGATCTCGAGCAGCGGGTAAGGTAGCTAGGTATTATCATTACCCATTACTGCTTTTTGAAACCCGATGCCCACAGCTAACGGCGGAGCGGCTCGGGATTTGGCCTGACTAGGCAGGCGAACGTGGTGGCATGACCGCCTGGGTATCTCATCTTATCTCATCTCGTCTCTTTCCTCCTTGCGTCATGGCAGAGCCATGTGTCGTAAACGTATGTACAGTCACTTGATGTGACTATGAGCTCAAAACAACGCCGAGTTCCAGCATGAGCTTGACGAACTTGGCGTGTAGCTCAATGAAGAAGTCAGGCATGCCAACAAGCTCGGCGAGGCCACGCGCTCTAAGCGAGACACCGCCGGGGCCACCTCCCATTCGTCTTGTGAAACCGCCTCCTCCAGTCAGGAAGCTGCTTCCGCCACGATCCGGCCCTTCCCTCTCGTGGACGTTCACGGTTGGAAATGCGCTGTGGTATTGAGGTCCTCCGATGGGACTCGCCTCAGCGGCCTTCTCAGCTTCCGCCTCTGCAAGCTTCTGGATCCACGCCGCCAGATCACGGAAGGCAGCAGCCATGAAGCCAAATGTCTTCATAGCGAGACGTTCCTTATGGGTACTCAGAGCGAGAAAGGCGTAGACACGTTTGTGACCGCGGGCATGCATATCGGGTATACGGAAAATGTAAGCAGTTGTGTAACCGTTCATCGGATCGCCAAAAAAGATGGGACCGCCAGATGCGGCTGCCCCGGCGCTGTGTGTCGTGACGAAGGCGGGCATAGTGCTTGACTGCGGCGATGCGCTCGGAGTTGGGTTAGCCGGAGCACGGGGCAGTGTCTCGAGCGAAAGGGTTCGTAGACATGAGGATCGCACGATCGAGAAAGAGGTCGGTACTAAGGGCTCGTGAGTGGAGGTGTAATCGAGGTAGTGGGTGTGACTGGCGTGGCGTCCTGAAGACATGCTGGATCTCGTCGTCGTGGAACCAGTGGCTCTCCGATGCGCCGTCTCGGAATGTCCGTCACTGTCCGTATCACTGGCGGAGGATGCTTGTGAAGTTGGCGGCGACGCTTGGCTGTAGACTCTCGCGTAGGGTGCGCGAGTACGTAATGTGGGTCCTCGCTCAGCTTTCAAGTCGTGTCTGTCCTTTCCACCTTGTCGCTGCGGAAGCGTTAACGCGCAATTTTCGCAAGGTCCGGCGCGCTTGGTAACGTATTCGTCGTAAGTTCGGCGGAAACTCGAATCTCGTCGCGGTTGCTGTTGCTCCGATATCCGGCGGGGACTATCGGGTGGGGTCTCGATGACGGAGGGCGACAGAGTGGAAGCCGGGGAAGCGGTGGCGGATGCGTGCAGCATGACCGCGCGCTGAGTCTGGGCCTCATTTTCGGAAGCCGGTAACGAAGAACTTCGTTGGGAATTAAGATGCATCTTTCGGAGGGCGTCCGACATGGCGACGGTCTGATTCAGCGACGAGTTGGCCGCAGATGGGGCGCTTGTCCGGGGTCGGAGCTGTTCCTGATCGGCGAAGTTGGCGGCGCCGTCGTCGAAGCATGTCGTGCATGGAACGGGCAGGCCTTCCGTGACCATAAGCGGAGTCGGGCCATGTTGGTCACAGTAGTGGGCGAGGCATAGCTGAACGCCGGTCATTAGCGACAAAGAATTTGGAGGTTGATGCATTGTCCTGATATTCTCGCTAGGTGTAGCGAAAGTGTCCTCGAAAGATGGCACACGCATCGTGATAGGCAAGGTGAGAGAGTAATACAGCGGCCCTTGTTAAAGAATAGGAAAGGCAGTGCCAGCAGAACATGCGTGGCGCGCTGTGGGAGAATCAGAGGGAACAGGGGGGATATCTTAAAGGATGAGTTTAGCCATCACGAGAGTCTCTTAGAAATGGGGGCCGTCGACGCAGCTTATACAAGACCTCAGTCCGGAGTGCCTGAGGGACACGATATTGGATATGAGTGAGCGACTCGCGGCATGCGACCGTGGGTATGGGTATATGTGTGAGAGACAGGGGAAGGCGAGGAAGCGCAAAGAGGCCATGGCGGCGCAGTCTCCCTTTCTTATGGGAAACTCTGAAGGGGGGGTCTGGGTGTCGTTTGAATGGGAAATGGGGGAGGACAAGAAGATAGGATGAGAATACTGCGTACTGCATCTGCGTCGCGTCTGCACTAGGGAAGGGGGTGAGCTAATTAGGGGAGCATGGGAGCAGATAGGACGAGATGCGGAAGTTGGGCAAGGTGAGGCCGGTCACAACAGGCCGGTCCCCGGTCGTCGGGTGGGAGGGGGGATTGCTTCCTGATTGCCGGTGTCTCGTGTCTGGCTCTTGTCTGAGCGTCTGGGAGGATGGGGAAGACGGAGAAGATGAGGAGGTGCACTGATATGCGGGGAGCTGAAGCGGTGAGGCGGTGAACAAGCGGCTCTCGTTGTTATCTGCCAATTACACGACGAACAGGTAGATTTGGACACGGCCGGGGACAGCAGGCTGCAATCGAGATTGGCTGCGCGAGGGCAGCAACGTGATAGCTTGCAACTTTGCAGTCGGAGGTGAGGTTCAGGCTGAGATTCGGTTCTTTTTGGAAAAAGGGGGGTGGCGGGGTTCGAATCCTCGAATCCAGGGTAACAGTGACTACGCGAGAGAGGAGTAAGGAAAGTAAACTCACTATGGATGTCATGACGTATTACCTCCCCAGCCTAATCCGGATGCTTGTTGTTCTTCTTGTTTGTTTCGCCAATAACGAAGAGATCGCAATGAAGCCAGACACCAGGAGGTGGGGGGGAGAGAAAAGAAAAGAGTGGTTGTGGTTGAAAACGACAGCAAGGATGTTTGCGCCTTTGTCGTAATTTTGTGCCCTTTGCGACAGCGACTCGGGCTCACGGGACGGCGGAAGCGGAGGTGGAGGCGACAAAGTGAGGTTCGGAGGCAAGAGAAACAGAAAGGAAAAAAAAAAGAGGTTATAGTAATGTTGAGGGTGGCGTATGGATGTGATGGCAATAAGAAGTTAGTGATTGTGGTGTGCGGAAGGGTGAGAATAAAAATATGAGAGAATGAGTATCGGCAAATTCAAAAGAGTGGGCGTGGGTGAAGAAGTGGGTGTGGTGCGGGTGCAGCAATTGCGTTGCGAGGCCGAGAAAAGGACGACGACGATGGACGACGATGAGCGACGATGGACGACAGAGAGTTAGCTGCCGCGAACGCTAAGAGCAAGCAGGCCACACTAATAAGCAGCGACGATGGGCGGAGATCCCGGGAGGTGCAGCTTCGTGTCGTATGAGGAGCGTGGGAAGTCCCGGCCGGATGCGACGAGTCGATTCTGTTCGATGCTGATGGTCTGGCCAGCTCGGGATGGGATGGGATGGGATGGCTGGTGTGGTTGGTTGATGAGAGGAAGTCGTAACTCGATTTGGTAACAACCAGCAAGCAGGTGCTGCGTACTAGTAAAGTGATTTAGCACCAACGGCAAGAGAAATGAGAACGGCAGAGGGCGAGCGTCTTGGTTAGCGTATAATGGATGGATGGTTTGGAAGATGGCCGAAAGCTAAGAGAAAGAGAATGGGGACCAAGAGTTGTCAGTGACAATGACACAGGCGCTAGTAATGTATCGACGGTGAGTGGCTGGCTTGGGAGGGCAAGAGAACCTCGACGGGTTGGCAACTGGCAATTACCTCACGAACAGATAGGTTCCCATGGACCACAAATATACAAAGCAAGGTAAGGTAAGGTAAGAGCTTACTTTCTAAAGTTGCCATGGTAAATAGCAGGCAGTTAATTGGACACGGCATGTGTAAGCCCAACCAGCCCAGGTCGGAGAAAAAAGCCCAGAGCATATTTTCCCCTCCTGTACTTTCTAACTATCGTCAAGGCTTCTTCTGGCCCTTTTCTTGCCAGGTCCGTCTTGAGTTCGGAACACTGGGACTTGGGGTTGAGAACACCTTGGGCTCAACGGGATTGGGCACACAACTGGGGCCCTAGGGACATGGAGCCCAAAGTCTGGGACTCGGGAATGGAAAAGATGGGCAACGAATGGGAAAACACCGAGAGTGACTGGCCCAGATGACGGGATTAGGGCCCGGGAGACGTGGGACGACCTGGACAACGGGGCCAGGCTGTTGACTCGCTCTAGAACTCGAGACCCTTAGCGGCTTGGTTCAGATTGATTTGAGATGCCTACAGTTTCGTTGCTGCACTTAGATAGAGCACTTCGAAGATTCATTTTATAACCTCAGATTACCTATAGAGGTTCACGGTATCCTATAGCTTATTCTAAGTCTTCTAGTTTAAGGTTTTAATCAAAATCGTTAAGGTAGTTAGTAACTACTACTAAGTTTTTATTTATTATTTAGCGTAGAAAAGGCCCCGTTTTTTTTGCGGATATAAAGGTTACTAAGAACTCGAGACCCACCGGCCGGAGGTCCCACGATACCACTGTTTTTTTTTCTCTTTTTCTTTATTCCCTTCTTTGTTGTTGTTCTTCTTTTCTGGCGCCTGCACTTCTGAGACCTGTCGTCGCGTGCCTGTGGGGGCCGCAGTCTAGCCGATGCCAGTGAAGGACGACGTTTTGATAGAGACGACGATATTCTGTATGTAAACAGTTTTCTCTGTAGCGGCGCGCTAGGATCGAAAGGAGATTCACAGCGGAGCAGGCGCAACAGCGACGATGCGAGTGGTCCTCTTCGTATCTCCAGCTTGGCACAAACAGTATACTTGGGGGCTGCAGAAGCCTAGAAAGCTAATGCCGCCATTGGACTGGCCTGGGACGGTGGAAATAGAGCCTGAAATAGGGCCGCGAGGCAAGGTTTACAGGTCGGTGCTTTTCGTAGAGACAGAAAAACTGCAGGTGTTTGGAATGAATGGAGGGTTCGAAGCAGCCGCGTGGCGGAATCTGCAATGGTGAATCGTTGGCCGTTGGGGATTTAGTTGGGTTTGTCGATAATCATTAGTGTAGAGGTTGTTCCGTGTCGTGTTCGCGCTATCGCAATAAACCAAGAAGACGGATAATTCCCGTGTGGATACGCAGTACGGCAGAAAGAGTGCCATCTGAGCCACCTCATGTCCGAGATGGATGTGGATGCGGATGTGTCCAGGTCTACCGCCTTAGTGGATATCCAGATCCAGGATGCGGCATGTCTGAGTCCCAAGTTGCTCCGAATATGAACGGCCCATTATTGCGGTGCAACTTTCTTTTCTTTCTGTCTGTTGCCCGACAAACGTGACGGACCAGCAGACAACGCCTCCGACGCAACCGGGCCCCTGATCGAACAGTGCCGGAGCCAGAGCCAGACGCAGAAAGCGGACGCGGAACCCCTGCCGAAGTAAGATGCAGCAAATGAGCACCTCAGCTGGAATGTGACGAATGAAGGGATCAATGGGGTGTGAGGGCGATCGTCCACACCTTCCAGAAAACTTCTGTAGGTGGGGACCAGGACAGCCAAGACTCTCGAACAGAATTGGAAGGCGCGACGGCCAGGAACAGGAAGGGACACTGGAGGGGTGGGCACGGTCAGAAAAGCACAGGGCAGCAGCAGCACAGCACTTTCTGATGGAAGGTTGGAGGACGAAGTACATCCGGGTCCCACCTAAAAGTTGGGAATGCTCTTTTTTGATGGACTTGCTGCCATTTCCATTCTCAGCTCACCCAACGCAGCTGTTGTGAACGGGCTTGGCAAAACGTGAGCGGCATGCGAATTATCGCTGATCGGTCCACTCGGGGAGACAAAAAAGGGGGGAAGGAACTTCAATGGAGTCTTGTTGAGTAGTGACGATTGTCAACGTGGTCGACAAGCAGTTTAGTCTATTTCAGGTTCATTCAGTTTCGTTCTATCCTAGATCCTCAAACCCCCATATCCCAGTTCGCTCCCTCAAGGTTGCAGATTATCTGAAGCGACCTGACGAACCTAAGGAAGTCGCAGGCGTAGCAGCAGCATTGGTCCCTTCAGCCGGGGCCGTCGTGGCCTGGACTGGACTCGACTCAAGCGGTTCGAGACGAGGCAAAGGGAATCACTGTGGCACAAGGCCCAGACCGGTTCCCGAAGCTAAGCGGTGTCAGAACCTACCTTACCTCCACTTCGTTGTTGAGTGAACATTTCATGCGTACCTGCTGGCTAAGGTAAGGTAGGCGTGAAATGCATTCTGGATGTGCCTTAGCGTCGTCCTCGTGATGCATAGTCTCATCTCGAAGATGCGCTGCTCCTTCCCTCTCCAATCCGTGCGTCGACTGGGGTGTGAGTTTGCGTGAGTGTCACTTGGGAAGGAAGGGATGAGGTAATGCGGGGCTCTGCGCTGTTAAGTCAGGTCGGGTATGTAACCTTCCTGTTGCTCCTTCTATTGCTGCTGCTGCCCAGAAGGCAGTGAAATGTGCACGCAGACCTCAGGGCAAGCGCAATGCAGCTGCGTCCCAAACGTCCGGCCATCGCACCTTCCGTTTCGGCGGTCTGGTCTTGCAGAGATAGCCAGCAGACACCTTACCCAAGCTAAGATCCTTAGCCCAGCTGCCACTATGCTAATAAAAAAACAATTTTCCGTTGTCTACCTAGGAATGGAGACCCTGAATTGGAAACCGAGAGAAGACAACGACAGCCCTGCTTTCGCCCTGCTGCAACATCGGAAACAAAACCGGCGGGAATATATCTTAGCGCCCTCTGGTCATTGACTCGCTCACCTGCAAAAGGACATGAAATCTTACGTATCAAAACACCCGACGAAAGAGGGTCGAGATCATCATCCAACAGGGCCAGTGCCCGCCTCAAAGTCAATCCCGTCTCTCCCCCTTCTCTTTGCACATGGGTGCTCCTCCATGTCAAGGAAAAAACTAAACCAAAGCATGTGATTGCTTTGCTCGGCGGTCCGTACAACTGACCGGCTCGCGATTCACATGGCGCTGCCTGGACCCAAACTCGGATCATCCATGGAAACAGAAACATCGTCAAGTCACCAAAGCTGCTCGACGAGGAGGCGGCGCGACTGAAGAAACCTGTCCATGTTTCTCGCTTCCAAATTGTTTCATTCTCAGGAAGCGACTCATACGCTGGGCCACTGTGCCTTTTCAATCGCGTCTCATTGCTTTCAAAGCTTCAATATAGTCTATCAGAACCAGAGGGCCATTTCGGCTGGCACATGGCCACTCGTAATCAGCGGTCCGCGTCATGAGGCAGCGCCCAGACCTACTTGCACTGGCACAGCTGTCAGTCCCCTGGAATTGCCTTTCCCCGGATCTGGTTCCCTTCGTTGCCGAACAAGTCATAAGCCTCCCCCTTATCTCTCCTTCACGCTTTGCACTCCGCAAATCAAATCACTGCAGCTACGACAGCAGACGGACAACTCAACTTCGTCCAAAAGGCCCTAGAACGACTTGTGGCCCTAGGGTCTCATTCTGTTCTCACCGCCAGGTTCGACCTTGATGCCAACCGTCCTAGACCTCCTTTTAAGCCTTCGACCTTTCATCTCGCCTGCAACCTCTACCAGTCTGAAGCAACATCACCCCTGCCGGATGAACCCTACTTCTCCTAATCTAGCCTCGCTTCTGTTCCCAACTGCCGCACGTTGGGTCAAACCATCTCACGTACTCCGTACAACATTCATAGAAAAACACACACACATCTCTTCGTACTAGTCTCCGCTGCTGTGCCCCAGCTAGAGTTTGCACCAAACTTGGAAGACGTTTTCTTCGTCTGGGGAGGCACACCTCTTCTCTGACGAGGTGGTGAGGCCCGGGTCTAGCTCATGCTCTCTGATCGAAACGCTTGTTCCAGAGGGAATCTGGAAGGGACCTCGTCCATAAATCGAAGTCTTGACAAATGAAATAGACATTTGATAGGCATATTTACTCGTTTCCCAGGGGTTCCAAAGCGTCATGACGAACAGCAGCTGAGTGTTGACTTGGTCCTCAGCGGCAGCCCATCAGTCGCCAACAGCTGCAGGTGCTTGCCAGGATCATTAAACGCAGGCACACCGCGGCGCGCCCCGCGTATAAGAGCGATTGTGATGCATCCACTCGCATGGTACGCCCGAGCTTCGGGGCAGACCAAAAAAGTCGGCGCATCTCTCCGAAACAGACGTCCGCCGGCAAAATCACACCGCACTCCTTCAGCCTACGATGCACCTCCACCATGTGTCGGGCCCACGCTTCGGTCAAACGACAATGCACAGACACATTCGATGCCACTTCACACCATGACGATGCTGCCACCTTACGTCGACTCACATACGATAGTAGCACCCACTGTATCATCAACTTCTGATCGCTGGCCTAGACACGGCAAACTTCAAGACGAACGTGCTTTTCGACAAACCGCCCATCCGTAGCACATCCTGGCTAAAACGAGACAGTTTGTTGGTGGGGAGCTTGATGCTCCCCTATACTTCAACTCGGAATTCAAACCCATCCGGGGTCAATCGACAGGCCCCTAGTTTGCTGGTTCATCTGGTCTCCCTTCCCCTGCTTGCTGTGCTGACATGCGCTGCACTCGCTTCAGCAATCCGAATTGCCCCGTACTCTGCTGCCGTGTAACGACGGCACACACAGCATGTCACCGCAGCCTCCTTGTCAATCCAAGCTGTCTCCGCGAGTACGCCAGAGCCGTTTTGTTAGTCACACAAGCGCCCTCCGAGTTGCAAGAATTTTGCGGATAGTTCCACGGCAGTCGCGTAGCTACATGACGGCGAACGGCGGGCAATGCGTCACTCGCACTAGCACAATTAGTCTGTGACTGGCCAACGCTTGAGAGAAAGAACACTCGTACTCCACCCTGCCACGAGGCCGTCGACATTTCGTCACATTTCACTCGTCGCCGGATTCAAATGATGAGAGAGCGACATCCATCCCGACTACCAAGAACTCCCCAGCCCCCGATTAGCCTCGCCGGCCCGAAATGCCCACCCATCACATCAGATCATTCAAGCCCCCGTTCATCTTATCTTCAGCCCTTCCGCCCATCAAACCGGCCAAGAGATTTCCTCAATTCTACTTCGCTGAAGAGCTTGGTATGATAGGAAGGCAGCAAACGCAACCGTCGAAGATATCGACTGCGGATTCGCCAACTATCTCGGTCTCGGTCGACGACCTCCCTCGGTGTCCTTCGACCGCGAGCGGAGCATGAGTGTCCAGCATTCGCCTCCTTTCAGGGACTCCTATCACCGGGGACATCATTACCGTTAGACAAGGGTTGTATTATCCCGACGGTCAGGCCCTGTTCGTGGTCTCTGATTTATCCGGTCACAGCTTCCAGGGTCTTTACCTCGCATCCTGACCTATCGCAGACGTCTCATCACCGATTGTCGAGCACTCACGCGGACACATCCTCAGATGCTCTTGACGTACTGGTCGATCTCTTCACCAGCGATCTGCCGGACGTGAGCATCGTCGAGGGGAGGGCAATGACGTACCCTGCATACTCGCCCGTCTCGTCACCGTCACATGGCTCGAATACACATGCAGGAGCAGCGCAGAGTTTCTTCTGGTGCCTTTTTTGCCACCCATGTTCAGCCAGAATTTGATCGGAGGGCGTTTGCGGAGAGCCCTCGTCTCACAGGTCACAAGTCGCGCACACACGAAACCGCGGATATTTGATTCGGCACGCACTCTACAGAGGACCAACAGGCCCGTACCTCCCTCCCTCCCGACCCGGCTTACCACACCTACCACGCCGTACCGCGGTCCCAAATCTCACACCGTGTTGCGGGACTCCCCGGAACCGGTGAAGAGAAAGATTAGTGTGTTTCGCGCGTGCATCATTCCACACATGTGACAATGACATTCCTTCCTCGTCGAGAGATGGCCCATTAAAGGAATCACCACCCCTACCGAACATGTACCCGAATTCTGGCGCATTCGGGCGAATGCCGCGATGATTCGGTCCGAGACTAGGCATCGCAACGGGCCAGTGTGGGATAAGTATGCCAGACAATTATCGAACCTCGAACAAAGCCCGATCAAATTTACACTCGGGAACTAAAGATACCGACTGTCGACGATGGCGATGACGAGTTCGCAAGATAACTAGGCATATGGACGAACGATCGAGCTCGCTCGGAAAGTATTGGGATAACGTCCACAAAGATCGATCCGAGGACATTGAAACCTCGAGCCAAACATGCCAAACCACGTTGCGCGGTTTCTCTCAACAAACGAAACCCACGGGTCATTCACCGACTTTCATTCACCGCTCTAACCAAAGTGACCATGCCAATGACCTCAACGCCACGTGTGCTTGAGAAGGCGACACTCGATAACGGAGCATTTACTTACCTGGTACAGCTGAACTCTTGACTTCAGTATCGTCTTGGTAGAGGTCTCTCGGTCAGGGGTTTTCCACTCATCGACCGCTGATTCGGCTGGATTCTCGTGCAAATACTCGTTTGTACCCAACGCATATCCGAACCAACTTGTCGTGTCCGCCATGTGAACCGCTCAAGCTTTCCAAGTTGATCACTCTGAATTTGTAATTCCCGGTAGATATGTGGCATATTCGCAAATGTCAGAATATTGTGTAACGACAAGGTAAGTTGTGATTCAAGACCATCCCGAAATGACTTCAATATACATGTTACTAGGGTATCTGAATATATTGCGCCAGCGCTCAGCATGGGCCAATTTTCAATCACTAACCAACCCATTCCAAGAAGTCCCTTCGCCTGCGTCTTGTTTCCATACGAGACATGCAGTTCAAAAACCCCAAAACGCTATCCGCAACACTCTCCAGAGTGTATGCCGCTGTGTTATGCTGAGATTTGTAAAGGAAAACCTCCCTCCCGCCATAAAGCCAAAGGAAAAAAAAAAAATGCCTGTGATGCTGCTTGTCTGGTACAAGTGACGTGATAGAGGCCCGCATGAAACAAGAAAAAAGAATCTTCAACTACGTCTCCTCCCATGGCCGTTCCTCCATATTGATCATGGTCATTTCTCCTCTTTCCGCACATCGTGACTTTCATCAGTGAATCATCATTTCTCCACGCGCCCTCATGCGCGTCGTAACTTCCACCGAACGTCAATCAGTAGATAGCTCCTCGACCTCGAGCCTCTTTGCAGCGGGCTCGCTGTCTCCGTCGCTGTCCTCGACGTCGTACTTCTCCTGCCACATCTTCCTGAGAACCTGGTACAGGAACAAATACTGCGCCTCGGCCTGCACCATGCTCCTCCTCTGCTCCCGCAGCGCGTCGACGGTGGCGTAGATGAGATCCTCGCCCTCGCCAGCTGCGGCGTCGTGACCGATCAGTGCGCCCTCGTCGAGCTCGCGCAAGAGGTGCTCTAGCGTGATGAACGTCCCCGTGCGGCCCACACCCGCGCTGCAGTGGATGATGCGCGGCGTCTCGGGGCCGGCCGTGTTATACTCTCTCGAAAGGCGCATCAGCGTGAAGAAGCTCGCCAGGTCGTCGACGGCGGGGACGCCGAAGTCGGGCCACTTGGTGTAGAGCATGTGCCAGATTATCCTGTCCTCTTCCTCGTCGCCCACGCGGAGGAGCAGCTTGCGCACTTCGATGGCGCCGTCTTCGAGTGATTCCAGTGAGTCGAAGGTGAGAGTGGCGGTCCAGCCGTCGTTCCAGCCGTCCGTCTCGTTGAGGGTCCAGGGGCCTTCGCTCTCGTCCATGGGTAGGTATGGGAAGCATTTCACCTGGTTGTTCTCGAACATGCTCGTCAGCTGGACGATGACGACCGGCGAAGAGAGCTGCTCGGCGACCATGCGCCAGACGAAGTCGAGGGACGCCTGGGTCGGGCCTTGCATTGCGATGTAGCGCAGGGGAGGGAGGTCATTGTTGGAGGGGGAAGACAGAGATATCGACGAGGCGTTGACGTAGTCGAGCTCGTCCTCGGGGACGCGGAGCTTGATGCGGTTGTGGTTCCAGGGCTTGATGTTGAAGTAGCGATCCTGGACGCCGCGGCGTATGTCTGTCTGTTTGTAGGAGCCCCATTTATTGGACGTGGAGGAGTCTTCTTCGGCGTCCGAGGCCATGCCGGCCGCGAGGCGGTTGCGCTCTTGCCAGACGAGTTCTTGAAACTTGTTTTCTAAGTCTACGGGCAGTCGCAACATGTCATGGTCAGCGCCAAGTCCACGTTTTCTGGAGGGTTTCCAGCGAAAGGGGCTCCGTGAGGGGCTCCTACCTGGTGTGGAGAGATCCAGGAAGGCCGGGATCTTTGGTTTTGGGGCGATGTTGTTTGCGTGGTCGGCGCTGCTCCTGCCCTCCTTGTCCGAGCTTGCGCCGTCATTGCTGTGCGTGGTATTCTTGCGCGTGAATGACGGGGGCGAGGCGATGCCGTCGTGGGTGACGACCGCCGGGGGTGGTGAGGAGGGCAGGGAGGCTGCGGGAGGGGAGCGGGCGCGTTTGGCTGAGCTGCGCAGGTGCAAGCCGCGGAAGGCGGACTTGCGCAGGCCGGGCTTGGTCGGGGTCGGGGAGCGACGGCCGCCTGCGCCGCCGTTGCTGGTGACGGTGACTATCGTGGAGGGGTATATTTGTTGCGGGGAGGAGAGGTGGTCCCGGTCTTGCTCGATGACGCCGGCCCCGTTGCGGGAGTGAGGAGGTTTGACGTCGGCGGTGGAGATTGTTGGGATCTTTGGTTTTCTGCGGAATTTCGGGAGGTGGTCCATTTTGTCGTCGTTCACGCGGGGTGGTGGTGAGGCTGGGGGGCTCTTTGTTGATGTCGCCGATAGTAGCCTTGACGTCGCTGCTACACGGGATATCGTTGAGGAGCGCGTGGTTATTGGTCTTGCGACGGTGGAAATTGTACGGCTCGCAAGATGGATGTTCCAGGGAGGCCGGAAGGGAGCAAAGGATTGAGGACGGCGAGGTGCAAAGCACCGCCTGGCGTGAAGGCTTGATGTCGTCAGAGGTTTTGGGGGCCGGGGGTGTGGTGGTGGTCGGCAGCGTGCAGTAAGCTCTTTTCTTTTTTGGAAAATAGGGTATGGTCCGGCGAGACGGGACGCTGCAGCGACGGCGTACCTCAATATACGTCGGCCTTCTTTTTGTCCCTCCTCGTATCGTTGGCGGCGTGTCAGTGATAGGGTTCGTCGGAGCTATTGTCGGTTTATTTCGTTTGAGGGTTTGGAAGGATGCCGAGGGCAAAAAGGTGTATCGCAGAGGAGGATAGGGAGTTAGTCAGAGAGATGGGAGAAGAGACTTGCGTTGTCGTTGACCGGGAAGGGTGGTGCGCGTGCGAATGCGAATGTGATGTAGTGGGATCACGGCCCAACACACACGCGCGCGCGAGAGGTAGAGAGAGCGACGGGGGCCAACTTAACAACACCGGATGACGGGACAGGGGAACGTAGAGCACTAGCGACAGAAGGTGATGCGTTCCTGGCGATCTGGACGAGGTCGCAAGGATAGGCCTCGGGCGTAGGTACCGTGTTCGTGCGTCACGAGTCGGATCTTCCTCGCTGTGATTTGGCTTGTGTCACCGGGGAGGCACGTGCAGCAATTGCGTTGGGGGTTTGAGTGATATGCAGGAGGTAAGGCAGGTAGGCAGCCAGGAGGCACCTTAGAGTATAAGTCTAAAAAAAAATAGAGAAGCAAAGGGGAGTAAAAGGAAAAAGAAATATGTGAAAATAGGTAGGCTCTGAAGAGGTTTGGTTGGTTGGGCTACGGCTTCGGGAGCGGAAATTGCCCCGATTAGAAAGACTGCACGGAGGAGAAATTTGATTATAATAATAAAAAAAGGCGGGTATTCCGATCGTAAGCTGTCATTTTCTCTCGTCTCTTCCTTTCTCGGTTCTAGGGTGCCTTGCACGCTTTGTTTTTTTCTCTTGTCCTCACGGCGGGAATTTGAACGCGCAAGCTAGCTAAGGTAGGTAGCGGGCGGTACGCGACCTGAAGC
Organism: Colletotrichum ledebouriae; assembly: GCA_036785755.1. Lineage (NCBI taxonomy): Eukaryota > Fungi > Ascomycota > Sordariomycetes > Glomerellales > Glomerellaceae > Colletotrichum > Colletotrichum ledebouriae. The sequence continues at coordinate 36,115 of JAVHLU010000499.1, read as the reverse complement.
TCGATCGATTAGCTGAGAAAAGAGAGAGGAAACCGAGAAAGGGAAGGGAAGGGATGGTGGTTGAAGATGAGGCTGTCGGATACGGGCGAGTGGGCGGGCGACAGACATTAACGGAGGGATGTAAAGGCAAGGAAGTAGTTTAGGTTGGTGCAATATGAGGTGACACCGTGACACTTCACAGCCTCCATGGATGAAGCATCAAACGTCAAACATCCATCCCTGGGGCTAACGGATAGGCAGGTAGTAGATAGCTGTGGCAGCTGGCTCTTTGCGGCGTTAGTGTCTGGGTCTTGGTATCTCGTGGTCTAAGGTAGGATCTAGAAGGAACAGGAATCCGAGGAGAACGTTCTGTTTTCGGCCGAGGGGGGGTGCTGCCTGGATGATTGGGCGAGACACTTGACCGGGAACCTGGACTTTGGTTTTTTTTGGCGATGAGAAGAACTCGATACAATCCGGCCGGGCTCCCTTGTTCCTGCAATCTGCAATCTTTTTTTCTTTCGCCATGGCAGAAGAATACCATTACAATAGTGACAGGGGCACATCTGGCTGGCCCTGCTTGCTCTCTCTATCCCCCCTCTCTCCCTGTGCTGTTGCATTTGCCTTTTCTACAAGGTGCTATGCTTTAGCTACCCGAAGCCCTGCTGCAGGCCGAAGGCAGTGCACGGAGGTTTCCACCGGGTTTTTAGGGGGCTGATGGCGAGGTGGGGTTGCGTCAAATGGGCGGTACGGTTACGGTTACCTGGGGGGCTTACCTGCACATTGGGGGGGGAGAAGGGGGGGCCGCTAAAGCGAGGTAGGCTCCGCCCGGTCGCCGAGTCCCGAGAAACTGGAAGCCCAGATAAGGTAGGTAGGTACCTTGTCTGGCGAGATTTCGTGCTGCAAAGCGTGCAGAAAAAAGGTCATCGTTATTTTCTTTTCAGTTTGCCTTTTTTTCTTTTATTTGGGAAGCCCTCGTTTTGTCCGCGTATGCGTATGCGTCTATTCCCCAGTTGATTTGCACACAACGGCAACCATCCCACAAAGGGCATCTCTCAAAACGGCATCCACCTGCCGCAGTAACTTTTCGGAAACCTTCCGACTGAAGGAAGCTTGCTTCCATGTCGCATCCGTCACTCCAATCTTGGTATCCTCCTTCCACCCCCAGACTCTGACGTAAAGTAGCCTAACTCAACATCCACGCCATACGCAACAGAAAGAGGGTCAAACATGAGCGAGCGGGCTATCTCTGCCATTTCCATGTCCTCACACATACCATTTGCCACAATCTCTGATCTTATGTCCGTTGTCCCTTGTCTGGTCCGATGTGATGCACAGTAAGTACTGGGGGGCTGTCAACGAAACTTGCCGACAGCGCCACAAAGGGAAAAAATAAAAAGGGTGGCGGACGGAACCGGCCCGCCGCCGCTTCTATACTAGTATAGAGCTTTGGGCTTGTTGAAGAAAAAGAAAAAAGAAAAGAAAAGTGGTGCCTACCTTACTGAGCGTACAAGATTATTTGTCAGCCGTCGATCGGTGTCACTTGCAGCGGAATTCTCGGTCCCTCGCCGAGCCCAATATTAGCAACCTCGGTTCAAAAGTGAAGAGAGGAATGACAGCAAACACCAGATATGTGTGTGTGTGTGCTGGTCTCAACACGAATAAACTAATAGCCTCAATCGATACCAACCTACCAATTCCCGGTCGATCCGTTTTCCCAGATGAACCGACGCAAGCTTCTGGAATAACTCTATCGGTCACGGCTTCATCCTCTCCTCGAAGCACCAAGCCGGCCTGCCAAGCCCCGGCCCGCCACCGCGCATTCGCTTTCCGATTTCACATATCAGGTACGAATTGCTTCGGCAATTATCCGCGGGTTGCCTGCCTGGAGCAGGTGTAATATTACGTCAAAAAAATCCGATACAAGATTTCCCAGACTTTATTCGAACAGCGTTCCCCTACTTGTCGAGAACCAAGGCGTGACGTGACCTCACACCTCTCTCTTCCTTCAATGACAAGCCACAGGCCAGAATTCAGATGAGTTACGCCTTGCACCAACTCTGCCTGTGATCTGCAATCACCCCCACACCCTCCTCACACATGGATATGCCGATATTCGATCAGTGTTAAGAGCACAAAATAAAATCAGTAATAAAGTTGAAGACTGCCTAACGAATATATAGTTGAGATGAGGCTTGCTCAAGTGGAACGATTCCAGCTTTATCAACGAGAACTTATCTCCTCATACTTCCGCCTCCCACCAACCCTTTCCTCCTCTCCCCCCCCCCCCCCCCCCCCAAAAAAAAGCCCATAATTCGATACTTTACGGAACGCCTTAGAGCGCTGTTCATCGTTTGGTGTAATTTACATGGTTAAATTCTTACATATTCCCCCTGTCATCATAGTATTCGCAACTTAATAGCTGGTTTCCCCCTCTATGAAACATGTACAGTCGCCGGGTCACCGTCCTTGACGAAGATTAGACGCCCGAATAGACAGCCGTCACGAACCGCCCACACTCCACTCTCTGCTCCAAGCTCACCTTCCTGCCTTTGCCGTCCGCGCCCAGCCGAACCGTGTGCCGGGGCGTGATCTGGAACCGGTGCACCTCGTCGCCGCGGCCCATAAGCGCATCCCCCGCGCCGCCGTCCAACGCGCCAATGTAGCTCGGCGCGTTGAGGTTGTTGCGCTTGCCCGTACCGAGCTGGTAGTGTTCGTTGCCGCCCCAGAAGAGCACGTCCGCGCCCCAGTTGGTGTCGTTCTCGGAGCCCTTTGACCCGGCAACTATATGCGTGACATTGTCCATCGTTGCTGAGACGTGCGTGCTGCCGACGGAAATGTTGGATAGGCGGATAGGCGCCATGCTGTTTGCCTTCTCGTCAAACTCGAAGAGAGAGGAGAGCGCCTTGACCTTGGCCGGGCCCGGGGTGGCGTGCGTCCACTTGCCGGTGCCGAGGGCGCCTAGGACGCCTTGTCCGCAAGCCCACAGGTCTGCAGTGACGCGAGGCATGCGGCGGGCCGGGGCGACGTCGTCGGCGACGTTCTGGTTGCTAGCCTCGGCGGCGTCGACGGTGAAGAAGGTGTTCATCCCGCCGGCGGCGATAGACGTGATTTTGGGGAAGAGGCCGCTGTTGGCGTAAAGCTTGACTGTGGGGAGAAGAGAGGGAACGTCGAGCTTCAAGGTGGAGGAGTCGACGGGAAGCCCCAGCTGACCAAATGTGTTGTCGCCAAAGGTAAACAGTTTTCCGTCCTTGTCCAAGGCGACGGAGTGGAGGTCACCGGCGGCAATCTTGGTGACGTTGAAACCCGAGAGACCAGTGATCTCGTGAGGCTGGTCGAACGGCCCCTTGGGACGAGTTGCCCAGCTGAGACCCGGAATGCCCATCTGGCCCCTGGACGGAAACTCTGAGGTGCTAGCGGCTGCGGAGAAAACTCGTCCCTTGGACGTCAGGAGCAGACAGTGCTGGAGGCCACTCTTGACGTCGATTACCTTCTCACCACGACCCAGTGACTTGGGCGTCAGGATCCTGAAGTTCACTGTCTCTGGACCGCTCGAGCTCCAAAAGGGTATCCATGATGATGCTGAGTGCGATTGAGGCTCTAACTTGGCGCCGGACTCTTGGTCGCTGCGAGACGTAGGGAGAGAGTAGACTGAACCGTTCGAGGAAAGAGCGACGATTCGGTCTTCGGAAATTGTGATCTTGGAGATATCCTTTCCTTTGAGCGTTGGAACTGGCGAAGGGTCTTCCTTTGAGAAGCCCAGGCCCCATTGAATGATGTCACCCTTCTCTGTGACAGCGGCTCCGAAGTACTGAGTAAGCTTAATATCCCTCAACAGCTGACCGTCAAAGTAAGGAATCCTTCTAGGAAGCTTGATAACGTTCTCCTTGGACTGAGGGTCAATGACCCTGCCCACATTGGAGCCCCACGCGTATACGCCGGGGTTTTCCCAGCTTTTCTTGACCTGAAGATGCTGAGAGCTGATGAGGTCTCGGTTCTCCTCCTTGGACCCAGACTGCTTTCTCGATTTCTCGAATTCAATCTCTGCTTGCTGGTATTTGGGCTTGCGGGGTTCGGCCTTCTTGGTTTCGCCGCCGAGTAGCTGCTTCAAAGGACCGTTCATCGAGTCGTCCAAGTAATACAGACCACCACCGACTCCGGCAGTAAGAAGCAAAGGGACCGCCTTCCTCAGTAGAGACTTCTCATCCGGACGACGTGGTCCCCCGCTCGCAGGACGGCGCCATTGCTGGCGAGAAACCGATGAGCATCTCTGCGCTGTAAGAGACGCCCGAGCGTGGGAAGCGGTTCTGCAAGCCTTCATCGTTAAGCTCACACAAAGTTGATTGGACGTAGGCAATGGTGTATGTAAAATGTGATCGGATTGTATCACCCAAAGTGCGTCAAACTCCGTTGATAGAACACCACAGAGCGAGGGGCAGCCGGGAGGGAAGTGTGGTCGCTGACCGGTCGTGAGGTCATCCAAGAAAACTAAGAGTTCGATTCGCCAGACGCTAATTCTAGACTTTTGGACCCCTGACGCTGCAGGGGACCGTGCGTGGCGCCCCGCAGCGGGTTTGAGCCATGCTGGGCTCCACTCCCGAACGGCCAGCGTCGCATTGGGACCAATGATTTTCCGCCCTGTTTACGGCGGGGACCTGACCGGATCGCACAGCTTTTCCCGACAGCTGGCCTGGTGGTCGGAACGTTGGCACCGGCGCCAGACCGGACACGGCGGACCACACGGACAGCTTTTTGCTCCGGAACCACCACCAACAGCTCCCAGGCATCTCCGGAGCGAGCGACCATGTATGACGACTCCTGGTACAGCTTCGTGCCGGACGTAGCCAAGAAGGCTGCTTCCGCTGCGGGTGCTGGTCATCGCCGGAAGGAGAGTCTGCTACAGCAGCCTAACGTAAGCTCGAGACACCTTAGACCCCCAACCTCTGTACGGACAGTAAAGCTGATCATCGCTCGTTTTCTAGGGTGTCACTCAGCCTTCGGATACGCCTGAGCCTCTTGACGAGATTTTCGAGGAGGATACGAATACGCCCCCTGAAGCCGAAGTTCTGCGTCGCGCAAAGTCGTACTCCGACTTCTACCATGTAGTTCGAGCTCAACTGGCCCAGGATGAGTCCAAGAAGAGGAGGAGACGGAAGAAGGACAAGAACTGGGATGCTCTTGATGTAGCAGTACAGGTCAAAGACTTCAGTTTGACGCGGCTGGATCAACACGACGAAGAGCTTCTCGAAGCCAGCCAACAGGAATATCTGCTATATAAAGACCAGCTCACGCTCACGGAACGACACCTCGATGCGCTCATTGACGACACAAATGCTGCACTCAAACTTCTTACGACACTCTCCGAGTCGTTTCAGTCCGTAGAGGCCCAGACCTCGTCGTTCCAGTCCCAGTGCGAAGACTTGTTATCCGAGCAACATCGGCTCGAGAAGCTCGCGAACGAGGTCGGCACTGATATCCACTTCTACGTATATCTCGACAACGTTACGAGGCGTTTGAATGCCCCAGGCGCCGGACGATTGGTAGACGACGACTCGTTTGGCGAGGTCTTGCGCAATCTAGACGCCTGCATTGAGTTCATGTCTAAACACGTATGGCCCCTGGTTTTCGCTTTCGCTATTTGCCTGACATATAAATACAGGCCAACTACCGCGACGCCGAATCCTACCTCGCGCGTTACGAGGCGTTGCTCACCAAGGCGCTCCATCTGCTGGAGGTGGGCTTCACAACGCGCCTGGACAACATCTCGTCTGAGATCGCGGGCCAGATCGCGGCAACAAAATCGGAAGCAACACGACACGCCTTGGCATATGGTCGCTTTGAGGAGATGATTCTTGACTCGTATTCATTAATCCCTAATATTCACAAGGTGGTGGGTTGTGTTTACGACGAATACGGCCTTCCGATCGCCAGCGTTGCAAAGGATATCTACTCCAACACCGTCAGCAACCTCTCCCAGTCTTATCTGGCTGTGCGGGATCGTGACTTAAAGCCCGTGGTGCAGCATGAAATGGACGAGTTCAAGAAGGAGATCAAAGATTTGTCCGTGGAGACGGCTTCGAGAAATTACATCAAGCAGACTTTCGAACGCGCCTTCAACGAGTTCAATTTATTCGCCAAGATCTTTGGCCTGGACCTCCAATGGAGCTCTGATCCCGAGTCGGCTTACGCCGTCCTCAAGTCAAACAACAGATCGCTTGTCAATCCCGCAAACCTTGTACATCTTGCTACGAATTTGCAGTACTCGATGCAGACCGCAGACCTCGAGACGATTTGCAGCGTCGTCGGCTGGCTCACTAACGAATACCTGGTTCTCGACTATGACGAGGAAGAATCACCCTTTGCGCGTCAATGCCGAGAACTGAGCGCCAGGCTGTTGACGGAGCATTTGTGGGTTTTCACAGACAACGCGTTTGAGGCAGAAATCACCAAGACCGTCACAAAGGCCGCGGTCAAGGATGACGCTCTCAACATTGGTCCCGTGGTTGACGGCGTCTCTTCTTCCAACGCCTATCCTCCGGTGAGGCAGGCATTGAAGCTGCTGTCCATGTACGACCAAGCCATGCCAAAAGAGCGCAGCGTAAGTGCCGCATTTTCTGAGCATCCGATGTGCATTTCTGATCTCCCTTATAGCAAAAGAACAGCCACGTCGTTTTCAAGATCGTCCGCGAAACAATTCAGATCCTCCAGCGCGCCGAGGCTCGTATCAAGTACATCAAAGCCGGCACCGATGCCGATCTGTTCATGGTGAAGAACCTGCTCATCATCAAGAACGAGATCGTCTCCCTCGAGATCGGTGACATCCGCAGCGACGCCGCCGCGATGCAGCATTTCGGCCACATCTGGGACCACCTCAGACCCCAGAACTGGGTCGGTTTCGTCAGCAATATCATCAACGTCGGATCGCTCTGGTCGCGCGGCGGCGCTCAGCAGCAGCCGCCCTCCGTTACGGCCAAGACGTTGACGGTCGAGGACATGAGCGAGCAGTTGGATGAGTTGCTGAGGCAGTCGATCGTTGCATTCACACAGCGCTGGGGCAAGCGGATGAATGATGCTAAAGAGCGGAAGCCGGGGGTCAAGCCGATTGGGAAGGTCGAAAAAGAGCTCGAGGAAGTGCTGCTGCGTGCGTTTAGCAACCAGCCCGAGGTTATTGCCAAGCTCAAAGAGGCTATTCAGATCAATGCGCAGGCACAGGAAGCGGCAAATGGGGAGAAGAAGGGCATCAGACGGTATTAGTTTGGTGGTGATTTTGACATGAGAAACAACCGTATAAATATATTTCAAGCAGAAAGATAATGACCGAATCATGATTAGACAAAAGTCAAATGAGAAATCTGTTACTTCCAACAAACAGTTCGTCTTCAAACTGAACACAAGCGAGTTGACATTGGCGCTACTTGCTGAACAAGTCATCACTCAAGAAGAAGGAAGGCCACACCAACATGGAGGCTGAACAAGTACCAAGGGTTATGCTGACTCATCAAACCAAGTACCACAATGAGCCCAACCTTGCATCGTGCAGTCCCCACACCAGCTATCTGGGGAACAACTGCAGCTGATAAATAATCTGACCTAAACCTGACAGGTTAAGGGTCCTTTCACCCACATCTCTAACGCACCTCCAAACCCTTCATCTTTCGCGATCAATTGGGTCTGTCTCTCACCCTCTTCGCACTTACTGGATTGACTACGTTCGATCTACGACTCCCAAACTTCAAGAGTCCTTGCCGAGAGCAGCCGAAGGGAGGCTCCGATAAGCGGCGGCCGCGGCGTTTATCTGAACCGAATTCGAGATGGCGGATGCAGCTGTTGATCCCGAGATTGTGGGCGGCGGAGCGCTGCAGACGGCCAAGGACCTTTTCGCCGGCGCCGCAGGTGGAATTGCTCAAGTCCTCTTGGGTGAGTCGACTGCAATTGGTTTTGTTTGCACCCTATCGCCGCCGTTCATCAGAAGAATGGGCAAGTTCTTAGTTGGAGCTCGGCAACGAGCCGATCTCGGAAGCGCACCCGAACCACGCTCAACTCACACGACCAACTCTTTTTTCACTCCGCGAAACCAATGATGAGTTTTGAGCCATAAATTGGTTCTCAAATAAATTACACGTTCACCCATCATGATAAATTGCAATCTGAGAAGCGGTAAAAGCTAACAAATCTCACAGGCCAACCCTTCGACATTGTCAAAGTACGCCTTCAGACCTCCACAACCGCAACAACAGCAGTCGATGCCGCGACCCAGATTTACAAGAACGAAGGGCCCCTCGCCTTCTACAAGGGCACCCTCACCCCACTCCTCGGCATCGGCGCTTGCGTCTCCATCCAGTTCGGCGCCTTCCACCAGGCCCGCCGCTACTTCGAGGCCTCCAACGCCTCCAAGGTCGGCAGCCCGGCCCTCAGCTACGGCCAGTACTACGCCGCCGGCGCCTTCGCGGGCGTCGCGAACTCGGTCATCTCGGGACCCATCGAGCACGTGCGCATCCGCCTGCAGACCCAGCCTCACGGCGCCGCTAGACTGTACTCGGGGCCCCTGGACTGCGTGAAGAAGCTGTCATCGCACGGCGGCGTGCTCAAGGGCCTCTACCGCGGTGAGGCGGTGACGATATGGCGCGAGGCCCAGGCGTACGGTGTCTGGTTCCTCGCGTTCGAGTGGATGATGAATGCGGACGCGGCGCGGAACAGGGTCGATCGCAAGGAGATCCCGAGTTATAAGGTCGCGTGGTACGGTGGTCTGGCCGGCGAGGCGCTGTGGTTGGGCAGTTATCCGTTTGACGTCGTCAAGAGCAAGATGCAGACGGATGGTTTCGGCAAGGATCAGAGGTACAAGACTATGCGGGACTGCTTCGCGCAGACGTATCGTGGTGAGGGGCTGAGGGGGTTCTGGAGGGGTATCGTGCCGACGCTGCTGAGGGCCATGCCGGTTAGCGCTGGTACTTTTGCGGTTGTTGAGATGACTATGAGGGCCATTAATTAGAGATTTGTAGACGGTGGTGATATGAGTCTGATTATTGAGATGAGCTGAACGACTGTGGGTGTACGATGCCAGTTGTTGATTCGAATTATGAGTAGCGGGTACATCTATCTTGTCCATTGCACTGCAGCTCTGCGTCGATACTGGGAATACGGTTTATCGGATGTGAGATAGGCAGGCGAGAGATGATTTCAAGCAAGGGAGGTGGTGATGGAGAAGAAGGGGTAATATCTGAGTAAAGAGAAGTTCTCTGAACGAGAAGTTCTGAGCAAAGGGGACGATAATAGAGGTTCGTCGGAAACAAGATAGGTAGGCGCGACAGAAATGAATTTTGAGTGAAGGACTCTGAGCGATAGAGAAGAGGTTCTTCTGATTTATTCAGAGATCTTGTAGACAACAGCCGTCGCCGAATCTGTCTGCCAAGCGCCTGAATCGGTCTCGTTGCACTATGCAGATGAAACACATCGTAGACGACGAAAAAGACAAAGCAAAGTTTTCAACAAGATTAGCGAGTGAGCCAAGCTCCCAACTAAGTCCAAACACTACATGTCGCGACCAGCCGCACCGACTGCGCCAACATCCACGCTCCCAAAACCAGAACTTGAGAATGTAGTTGGTTAGTAGGGAAAGGGAAAGGCAACAGGCATTGCCCATGGTATATATTATCCTGCCCCGCCCACTCGCAAGCCTACGGACTGGAATTCAGCCCTTGAGGCATGACCTTCGAGGAAGCGGCATAATATAGAGAAGCCATCTTTGGATTTGTTAAGAAACGTCCTATAGGGCCATATTTATAGTTACTAAAGAGCTTGTTCTATTATAACGAGAGTAGCTATAACGTGGTTATTTATAACCACGGTTAGAGGAACGACCCTTAGAAGAAGGTAGTTCTAGAGCTACCTTTAGGTTATATACCGCGCTAGGAACGGGTAATACTAAAGGTATTATAATATACCCCCCTAGATATAGTAATAGCTAGAAGAGCGCCTAACTATATAGTATCCCTTAAAATACTTAAATATAAAGCGATATATCTATAAATAACCTACTAATAAGCCTATTTATAAAAGAAATAATAAAGTAAAGTTATTTATATTAGGTATAAGTAAAGTATAAATAGTCGCGGTTTTCTACCTTTATAACTATTACTATTATTATTATAATACCCTTTATTTACTAACTCTTACTAATAGTAGTAGAATCTATTATCTCTTATTAGCTTAGGTAGGGTAGCTACTATTATATTAATTCTAAATAAAATAACCTAGCTACCCTCCTACTTTCTTAACTCTTCCCTATATATAATATAATAACTATATATATCTCTAATTTTATACTAGCAACGACCTTATTATACGCGCGCGTATATAACTATATTATATAACGATCTTTAAAGCTATTATAATATACTAATATATTTATAAATATCTCCTAAAAAGAATATTAGTTAAGCTATAGCCCTAAAGAAGGCGCGCGCTACTAAAGGTAAGAGTAAAGCTAGGGGTAGAGGGGCGCGCCCTCCTCCCCTAGAGAGTAATAGTAAGGTTATATATATATTATTCCTTCCCGTTATTAATATATAGTATATTAATATATTATTTAATAAATAGAAGGAAGTAAAAGTAACCTATAGGGGGTAGCTCTAAGGGTAAGGGTTTATAGCTTAAGAAGCCCTAGGGTTACCCCCCTAAGTAATCTAAGAAGATAGCTCTTAGTAAGTTATAATCCCTTTATTACTATAACTATATATTAGAACGTTACTAACCTTATTATTATTATAATCCCTAAGGAGATAGATAAAGAGGAGAGTACTAATAAGGGTAGTTTAGAGCCCCCTCTTAGCCCTCCTCCCCCTAGTAGAGGTATAGAAGTAGAGTAAGTACCCCTATTTAGTAAGTACTACTTTTAGTATGTTTTAAGTAAGCTCTTAAGCTTATTAGATAGAAGGTACTCGCTTAGTATAGTAAGTAAGTATAACTACTATTATAAAAGTAAGGTATTTTATTAATAGATAAGCGCCCCTATTACTATTATAGCTTACTAATATACTAAAGCTAAGACTTTAGATAACCTAGTAGTTAGAAAGATAAGGTTCTATATATACTTCGTTTCTATAACTAACTTCTAATATAACTTATAAACCCTCGCTTATTAGAGAGCTACGCTCTATAAGGCTATTACTACTTAAAAAGAGGATATTATAGTAGTAAAGAAGGGTAGTAATAATAAGGGTTTAGGTAGGACTCCTAATATAATAGGTAGTTCTAGTATATATAGTATTATTACTCCCTTACCCGCCCTAGTTCTATTTAGAACGCTAGTAGTTAGTATAGGTATACCTACTCCTTATCCGCCTATTAGCGATATAGCTACTATAATATACTATATAGTTAATAGTCTTATTAGCTTATATTTACTAGAGGTATTACTACCCTCGTATAATATCCTAATAGATTAGTATAAGTAAATCCTCTGAGGTTAGGTAGTAAGAAATTAGTATTTTAGGGCGCTCTTTAGGGTAAGTTATATTCTTTTGCTCCTATAGGAGTAACTTTAGGCTCCCTAGCTAGTAGGCTATAAATTAATTAAAAATTAGGCGCTACTAGCCCTCTTATACTTATTTAGAGCGTCCCTCGTTTATTATAATTATTCTTTATATATCCTTTAGATTAAGGAGTAAATAGAACTTCTTAAATTTCTTATAGTTAAGAACCTTTATAAGACTATTAGCTAGTATATCGTTTATTAGTATATATACTACGCTAAATAATCCTCTAGTATATTCTTATTATAGCTATATATTCTAAATATTAATATACTATAGCTTAGTTAAGATCCGTTCCTTTTTGCTTACTATAAGACGAATTATCTATTAGTTATTATAGTAAATCTTCTAGATATTACTAAATTTAAGAGTAATATCTCTAAATAGCCTCTAAAGAGCAATAGTCTCCTTAGCTATATATTTAAGGCTTAGAAGCTCCGCTTCTATTATTAATATTATAACTATAGCTTATTAAGTAGCTTTCTATTAAATTAGTCCTCTAAAGAGCGAGATTATATACCCTTAAGACGACTTCTATATCTCCTTATTATTTATAAATAAAGCGTTACTTATAATTTATAGTACTTACTTACCCCCTAAGTTACTAAAATATATTACGAGGTAGCGAGTATAATATAAGTACTATATAACCTAGTTAGTAGTAGTATAGTAATAAGGAGCGGGGTTTATTAGGGATCTTAAGAGTAGGGAATATATAAAAGCGATATTAGGTTAAATTATAATAGTAATATAGAGTATAGAGCTAATCTTCTCTTAGAAACTCTTTACTTCTAATAGTATTATTACTATTTTACTCTTTAGAAGTAATAGGTTTAGAAGGGGGGTTACTAGCGCTCTTAAATTAAGTAGATCGAACTTCTTTATAACCTACTTAATATATTAGTTATAGGAGAGGTATATCTTTTATATAGCTTAGTTATAGATAACTCTAATTCTAAGATAATACTTAACTAGGCCTTATTCCTTTAACTTATACGCCTCCTTTAGGCTAGTAATTACCCTTTATACTACCTCTTTATAGTTCTTATAAAATAGAATAAGGAAGTCGTTTATATAAAAGATAATAAGAACCTTCTTATTAGTTAACTAGAAGAAGTATAGGTCTTTACTTATAGGCTTAAGGCCTAGGTTCTAAAGGGTTAAGGAGAACTCCTTATACTAGAGCAGCGGCGTATCCCTTAGCTTATAGAGCGTATAGCGTAGTTTAATATACTTTCTAGGCTACTTAAAGCTATTTAGTAACTTATAAATAATAGGGTCTTTATTTAGGTCCTAGGAGGCGTTTAGGAACGCGTTAATAACGTTAAACTATTTAACTTCGAGGTCGAATTATATAGTAATTACTATTACTACCCTAAAGGTATAAGTAGCAAGGGTTGCTATATAAGTCTATTCAAGGGGCGACTTCTCTTACTAATCGCCCTAAATATAAATCCTTACTTTATATTAATCGAGGATATTATCCTTATTAAATTTATAAGTAAATACCTACTTTAGAGGGATTAGTCTCTTTATTATTATCCCTTAATTAATAACGCGCTACGTATCTATTTACTATAATTTACTTATCTTAACCTTAGCTACTTCTTTAAAGCGAGTTTAGAGCGCTTATAAGAGGCTTAAAAGTTCTTTTTATAAGCAAAGTAGCTTAATAAGATTATTAGTAGTAAGACGTTTATAGATTATTATAGTTATATAAGTAGGCTTTGCGCTATAAATAGTAGTATAAATATAGCTATAGAGCATATAGTACCCTATACTAGCTTCTAAGAAAGCCTTCTACTAATTAGGTATAAAAGTCTTAAAGAAGCTAGATACCTACTCCCGCTCTATATAATATTATAATAAAAACTAGTAACTAGAGCGGGGTTTACTCTCTATTATTCCTAGTTATAAGTTACTAGGTAGTAGATTATATAGTTATTAGCTTTAATAAATTTAGCTATAGTCCTCCTAGTTATATACCTAGTTAGACCCCTATTTAGTATTAGCCCTCTCCTTATTACCCTAGTATAGCTATACTAGTAGATTTAAGGGCCTACTATCTAAAGGTTCGTTTTTATTATACTTATTTACTTTAGAAACGTCTTATAAAGCAGGGAGAGGTTTAATTATAATATAGTCCTTAATCTATTCCCTTTTAGAATTAACTTCCCTAATAGCTTTATCTACGCGGTTTATTTCTAATATATATACTATATCTACTACTCTACTTATTAGAGCTAGGCTTTTATCTAGCTCTAGTATAGGATTAGGGGATAATAGCTACCCCCCTTTCTAGCTTACCTATCCCTTTAGAAGTTTTAAGATTCTTCTACTTAGAAACTTAGTTATAAGAATAAGGGTAAGTATAGGTAACTATTCTTTAGCTATAAGTATTAATATAGCTTTATCCTTATTTATAATACCTAAGATCTAAAGTTTAAAGTTAATATATAATATATATTCCTCGATCTTATTTACTATACTATGGATAGTATCTTCTAGGATAGCCTCTTTTAACTTATCCTTTATATAGAAAGTCTATTTATTAAATATTATATTCTATATAATAATAACTAATTATAACGCAGGGATCTAGATCTTATATAAGTTATAAGCGTTTAGCACGTATCCTACTAGGTATCTAATATATCCCTATAGCACTACCTTAAAGTCTCTCTTATTAATTCCTCTCTCTCGTTCCCTCTTAAGGGGGTATATATAGTAGCTATAGGTATATATATATCCCTAGTAAGGGCGAAGGTTATAGGTTAGGGCTACTCCGTTATTAGGTTATTACTAGTAAAAGTACTAGTAGAACTATTCCTCTTCGATCTATAGTAGCGAATACTAGTTATAGTATTTAAGTAGGCTTATATTATAAAGCGTTATTACTACTAGTACTATCTTAGCCTATAGTTTTATAAGTAAGCTAGCTATAGTAAGTATCTTAATTATTTAAGTTATAACTTCCTAACTAGCCTATTCCCCTCTACTATTCGGTTCCTTTATATATAGAGGGGTTATTTTAACCTCTATTCCTTCTATATAGGTCTAATCTTTATATCCTATATAGCTTATAAGTAAAATTACTAACCTCTTAATATCTTATTTAATCTTATAAATAGAAAGTCCCTTCTATTAATATACCTATTGCTTAAAGGTATATAGAGCGAGTATAATACTATTATAGGTCTTATTAACGCGTAGAAATATAAAGAGCTAACTAATATACTTATTCTTAATAATAAGGAGCTATTAGTTCTAGTTAAAGCCTTTAGGGTAGTTAAAGAGATCCTATATAATTCTATAGTAAGGGCGTATTGCTTTATCTTCTAACGTTTATCTTAAAATTACCTATTTAATATATATAACTACGTAGTATTAGTACTATAGGTACGTTAGGCTTTTAATTCTTACCCCCTAAGTAGTATATACTAGCTACTTTAGAGCCTTAGGGCTAAGGTACCTGCTTCTAAGGTACTAAAGTATTACGTTATCGCTCTAGTCTAGTAGTAGTATAAAAGAGGTATACTTATATATTATAAGAACGTAGTTTATATTATTAATTATAATATTAATACTTTAGGGAATCTACTTAGGAATAGAATATAAGGAACGAGGCTTATATTTAAGGAAAGCGAGGTTCGCCTTCCTAACGAGTTTCTTAACTATAATACTATTCTTATAGGTTTTAAAGCGAAGTATATAGTTATACCCTAAATACTAAATACCTATCTTTTAAAATAGCGCTTTAGAGATAATATTAATATAAAAGTTCTCTATATATCCTATATTATAGAGCGTGAGGTTCTCTATATTTATACCTTTTAAGCTATTAAGAGTATTCTTAATAATCTATATGCTTTTTATAATAATTAGGTATAAAGCTATTCTAGAATTAACTTATTCTCTTTTATAATACCTAATTAAGGAGGGGATAAGTAGGGACTTATTATTTATAAGGTATATTCCTCTATAGTTATCTAGGACTATAGACTTATATAATATATAGGGCCCTAAGTAGGGGGTTATAAAGATATTTAGGTACTCTCTATTTAAGTTAACTATATTATCCCTAACCTTATTTAAGAGGGCTATATAGAAAGCGATTATTATTATATTAATAAGGTAGCTTAGGGCTATATTAGATTTCTTAGATAAACTCTTATTATCCCCTTTATTATTTTAGCGGTTTTTACTCTTATAGGGTATAGTATATAGGTAGCCCTTATAAGTAAGTTCCCTATAAAGATTAGTAAAGTATAAGTTATTATTTAACTAGTTATAGATCTAAGCTACTTATATATCTATTACTAATATATAGGGGCCTTTCTAGTAATATCTAGTTAAAGTAGCTTCTAAGCGGTTATAATTAATACTTAGCTATTAATAGCTTAACCTATATAGGTATTATTTACTACTATATATATTACTAGTTATAGGAATACTTAATAGGTTA
The DNA here is from genome assembly GCA_036785755.1 of Colletotrichum ledebouriae. Classification (NCBI taxonomy): domain Eukaryota; kingdom Fungi; phylum Ascomycota; class Sordariomycetes; order Glomerellales; family Glomerellaceae; genus Colletotrichum; species Colletotrichum ledebouriae. Next base: position 20,143 of record JAVHLU010000499.1, on the reverse strand, counting down.
GCCTCGTCTATATAGCTAGCTAGCGTTATAAAGACCCCTATACTTTATTCTTATAACCTTAAGTAGAGTACGTCTTTATATAAGAGGTCCTTAAATATAATAATATATTAGCTTATATTAGAGACCAGTATCCCCGCTCGCTCCTATTTTAAAATATCTATAATTTCTATATTAGCTTAAGTAAATATAAAGCGATAACTTACTACTTAAAGAAAAGGTTTTAAAGCGAGGGTACTACTCGCTTTAGGAAGCTTAAGCTAGTTAATATAGAGGTAGACGCCCCTAAAGTCCTTAATCTAGGCGTTAGAATTAGTACTCCTATTCGCTTTTCATAAGACTTAGATATACTCTTCTTAAATAGTAGTAAGGATACTAGCCTTACTTAGAGTATAATAATATTTAAGATTAATAATAAGGCTATATAGGGTTATATCCCCTTTAATAAGAAGTTCTATATATATAGGTATAATAATATTATAAGTAATAGTCTTTATAACTAGATAGTTAATCTATTTAAACTCCTAGTCCTTATAGGTTTACTTAGATTCTTATATAGCGAGTAAATAAAAGTACTCTAGGTATTATTCCTATATACCTATAGTATTCTTATTAATTATAACTAGGGTAGTTAGAGGTTAAAAGGGGTATAATTTATTTATCTATATCTTAGTAATAAACTTAGGAGTAGTTCTAGAAGTAGTATTAGAAGTAGCCTCTTCTAGAGCCTCCTAGTTAAATAGAGCGATATATTAATTATAAATACTCTTCTCTTATAGGTATTAGGTATTAATATCCTAGTTTTACTTAGTAATATATAAGTTAAGAGTTAGAGTTTCTAATAAAATCTTACCTAAATATAAAAATCCCTTAGGGTTATCTAGGTTAATATACTTCTAGACTTTAGTAGCTTAGGCTTTAGCTTAGATTATAATATATTAAGTAGTAAAATCCCTATATATAATTAGCTAGTATAATATTATAGTAGCTATAATAAAAGATATTATAATTAAGGTTATTTAGAAATAAAGGGTTTATAATAATAGAGGATAGTATATAATAAGGAGGAAAGAAGGAATAAGAGAGAGGAAGTTTTAATAAGTACTTTTAGTAATAAAGGCTTATTTTAAAAATAGTAGTTAGAGGTCTAGTTAGAGCTAGGCTTATAATTATTAAGAAACGTCCTATAGGGTTATATTTATAGTTATTAAAGAGCTTAATCTATTATAATAAGAGTAGCTATAATATAGTTACTTATAACTATAGTTAGAGGAACGACCCCGGAATAAGGTTGCTCCGGAGCTAATATTAGTCACGTGCCGCGCTAGGAACGGGCGATGCTGAAGGCATCACGATAAGCTCTTTAGTAACTATAAATGTGGCCCTATAGGACGTTTCTTAACAATGCGCAAGGGAAGCTTATTGACGAGAAGCTTCTCAAGCAATTCAGGGCTGGCGAGGACCTGTACGTTTTCAAGAATCATTCACATTAGTTCCAGCTCGATGTAACCCGACTTTCGCCCCAGGAGGCTGCGGCTGAGATCTGGGATCATGTCCAGAGCGTCTGCCCGGATCTAACAGCAAGTCCGCCACGGAAACGCTCCAAGTAGGAGAGCGGGAAGTAGATACCAAACGAAGTGTCGAGCTTGATGAAGGTTATAATACGGGAGGTGCTTGGATGAACTTTATTGATACTTTAATTACAGGATCATCTCATTATCGATCTAGGAGGCGGCCGTTCGCGAAGTTCTTCCAGAACATGAAGGGAATAGTATAATTGACAGTTTCAGCTACTACAATGCACCTGATAAATGAGATTCGATTGAACTCAATGCCAGAAACGAGTTCTGCAATGGTCTGACTGCAGTCGGGATGACGTCGTTGGACGTCCAAGTTTCTGTCTTTCTGGATTGCCGCGACCGCCGCGAGGTATTTCCCTGGTAGCTCGCACCTACAAACTTTTCCCTGGTCCACCGGAGGTCCACCGGAAGCACGTCGGTGGCTCCCGGAGCGCTTACTGGCAACCCGAAGTCTCGGTCTAATTCGGCGCTTCCATCCTGAGACGACATCTGAAAAGATGAGTTTTCCGTTCCTAAAAATTGCGGAAAGACGTCATATGTGGGGGTGAAGAAGTGGTTCTGACACCTGGAAAATGAAGCCCCGCGGTCGGTAAAGGAGGGGCACTCGGTGAAGAGGATTCTCACCGAACCTCACCGAGACGGCTGGTTTGTGCAAACTTGAGGTATCGCGCCTGGAAAAAATACAGCATACTAAGAAACCATAGGCTGCTTCTGGAAGACTGAATGAATGTCTCTGAGATTTTCCTGGCATTTCTCTAAGCATTCTACCAAGCCGTGGCGCAAAACAATGACCGGCCTCGTCTCGAGACGCCGGAAGCAGAACGTGGCACCATCTGCAGCCAGCCGTCGGCACCCGAGTCGGAATCCACACCCCGTCGCGATTCATGGGTAGGTAAGCCCGGCAACCGGCGAACACTTTATGGCTCATCCCACTATAACACCACCACCTCATCCCGTCTCGCCGTTTCCCTCCCGCCGCCCCCATGTTCCGGAGCCGCAGTAGAGCATCTTTATTAGTAAGATCAACAATCTCATCCCTCCGCAAATCTTCCACTTGCACATCACCGCTCCCTTCACAAACCTTCGTCTCACCCCGCCCCTCCTCCACCACACTCTACCGCCGCGCCATCATGTCCTCCGCAGTCTCCCTCGTCGAGTCGGCCAAGAAGGCCGCGGCCTACCGTGCCGTGGACGAGCATCTCGACGCCTCTGCGCGCTTCGTCGGCATCGGCTCCGGCAGCACCGTCGTCTACGTCGTCGACGCCATCGCGGCCAAGGGCCCCGCCTTCTGGTCCGGCATGACCTTCTTCCCCACGGGAAGCCAGTCCAAGGGCCTCATTCGCGCCGCCGGCCTTCGCCTGTGCAACCTCGACGACAGGCCGCTCGGCCCCGACGGCAAGCTCGTCGCCCTCGACGTTGCTTTCGACGGCGCCGACGAGGTCGACGCCGACCTCAACTGCATCAAGGGCGGCGGTGCTTGCCTGCTTCAAGAGAAGCTCGTCGCCATCGCCGCTAAGAAGTTTGTCGTTGTTGCCGGTGAGTTCTCAGTCTCTCGCCCCACTCATTGACCGAGGAATCTAACGGAAACGCACAGATTACCGCAAGCTCTCTCAGAGGCTACTCACCAACTGGAAGGCCATCCCTATCGAGGTCCTCCCCATGTCCGCTCCCGACGTCCTGGACCGCCTGACGGATCTCGGTTCCGTCAAGCCCCTCGTCCGTCCCGGTGTCCCCGCCAAGGCCGGCGAGGCCGTCACCGACAACGGCATGTGGATCATCGACGCGCCGTTCCCTCAGCTTCTCCTGCCCTCGGATGTCGCGGACGGTGCCTCGCGAAACGCGGCTGGCGCGTGGGAGGTCTCGGCGCTGGCCAAGGAGCTACTGCTGATCCCCGGTATTGTGGAAATCGGTATATTCCACGGCATCAACGGGCTGCAGGCGGCCCAGGCCGGCAAGTTTGGCCTGGCTCAGAAGCCGGTAGCTGCCTATTTCGGTATGGAAGACGGCAGTGTGAAGGTTACTGGCGCATAAGAGGGATATTATTGGTTTTGAAGCATTTTGAATAGATAGGAGTTTAAAAGGTCAGATCAATTGGTTTCCCACGGCGCCCATACATGATTGACTGGGGCCAGATGCAGCCTCTCATGTATTTCTTGAAGCTGTCTAGACGCGTCAATATCTGTCTTAAGATAATTAGCCAGGGTCGTTTACAGCGAGCGACCCTCAATATGTGTTATTTGTCGTAGGTCGTCCTAGGCATCAACAAACAAACGCAAGATCATGATACATCTCAGGCGTTCAAAACTTTCCAGCCACCGACCACATGATTTGCGCAGATTGTGAAAGGATTATACTTCGTCCGAATGGCCTTGAGCTTACTCAAGTTTGCTGAAGCATAACTCTGGAAGATTCGCTGGCCCTTCCTAGCATCACTCAGGTACAAGTACCCCGCCAGCAACACCCTTGGCCTCAAGGGCTACCTCGACATCAGTTGTCACGCTTTCGGGAGAGTTCCGCGCTGTCACATCGTCTTTCGAATCTTGCCATGAGACGTTCTCCACAACCCAAAAATACAGCGCCTTTGTCGGATCAACGCCCTGCGGATTTGACCCGCCTCGGGCGACGCCTTGCTCGATGGGCTCTTTGGTAATGGGCTGGAAGGTGATCGAGGCCGAGAGTCCCACAAAGGAGGACAGCTTAAGGTTGGCGGCTGCGATGTACAAAATCGACAGCCTCACGATCGACAACCGGTGAAAGGACGCGAAACCTGAAGTTCAGGTCAGTCACGAGAGCATATTTGTCTTTGAGGGACTTGGGGCTCACTTTTGACGAAGATCGGTAGGTTGCAAAGCATCAACAGCACTGAGATACTCGGCAAGGGGCTGCAACGCGTAGGAATCATCTACAGGGGTGAGGATAGGCCAAGTGAAGCTATCGAACACCGAGGCGGGGGTGGTCTCGGAGCCGTGGAATCTTGCTGCGGCATATGCGGTGATGTTGTAGGACGGGTAGCTGAGGATGGTCGGAATGATGGCCACCTTCCCATCAGCAGAACCATATTTGCCGAAGCTGTACACAGCGTCGAGGTGCTTGCCGCTCTCGTTCTGCGCGTAATGAGAAATACCGACCCAGACTTTGGGCGACTTGACCGTCCTCAGATCAAATGGGGTAACGGCTTACCTGGGTCCTGGCCGCCTGTCCTACAAGGGCAACTATGAGGCCCCTCAACCTTACACTCAGAAGTCAAGCAAGCGCTCCATCATGGAGCACTTCTGGAGCACTCCAAGATGGCACCATCTGAAGACTTTGTGTACAGGATGAAGCCCAAGATGGCCAAGGTCTCACTGGGCAGCTACTGATGAGCGGAGATAGACTAAGGAAATCAAAGGCATTACTAGAGTAAATAGCCAACAAACAAACCACACATATGATCATACTACGACTTTCCGACTTGCGTGCAAACCCCTAGCACCTTGACGTATCGAGCTTGGACTTTATCTTGACACATACTTACGAGTGGCAACATTGACTGACCATACCACGCCGCATGTGCAGTTCCAGGAAATCCGTTCTCTTGCTAAAGTACCCAGCGGGCCAGCGTAGGGCCACTGGGGACTTCCAGAATGGTATTGTAGAAGAGAAGGCCCGTTAGGGGGGGAAACACAGCGGGCTCCCGGCTTATGAGGTAATTCTTCCAGGGCAGCGGTCATTCGTTCTACTGGGAAAGGACCACTGTAATTGCGGCCATCGGTCAACGACTCAGTTGTAACGGTGCTAATGAAGAGTTCGAGACCAGGCCTGCTTCAATTACATGATTGCTAGGTCTCTCCCATGCGCAATGATCTACCAACTGCGCAATCGGTCTGTTCAATGTCGGTTTGGTAAGGAAGAAAAGTCCCGTAACAGAGGTATTCAGGGTCCGGAATTCACAAATAACTTTTCTTCAATCTTCGTGCGAATGCTTAAAACACCAAATCCCGAGACCTTGGAATAGAAAAACCGACTGAGTAGTAAGATGATCGTAATCATCTGGTAGATTGGAATCAACCAGGTGTTTCCCCTTCCATGGAGAGCATTGCGCTTTGCACAAAGGCTAACCACTGCCAGCTCATATCGTCCCCACTTTGATATTTTCACAAGGGAAACTTATTTCGGCGTTGCTATGTTTTCAAAGTCATTACCATTCTGCCGGTTGCCCGCCAAGACGCCTCTGGAGTTGGTCTTGGCAGCATGTCTTCGGGTTACGCCTGCTTGAAGCTTTCGGTCGAACAGACCAGCACCAGGCTTGTCAAGATTGCGTGTACGCCCACGAGGCTAGGAAAGAATTCAGCCCGCAATCTGTAAAGATTCTGCTTAATCAATCATTTAGCCCTGAAGGTCTTGAGCTTTGGTCTACGATAGCTCACACAAACTCAGCATCCAGAACCTGCCAACCAGCCTAATGTCATCGTATTTCATGACGACGAAGCCGCGTCTTTGGAATCTTGGGGGCACAGCAGAATCATTCCCGGCCCATTTCACGTATGTTATATCCGGTAGGTCGTGATGTTTCTCGCCTATAAAGTGTTTTATGAGAGTTATTCTACAAAGGCAACTCATTCCATTCGAGCAATCATTGGTCAGAAGCTCGGAGGGACCCCACTCCATACTCGGCAAAGATCCCGATACCAGCTCGGAAGAGCCCCACTTCGGCATTTAGACTGACTGTCATCGGGGGAAGAAGCGGGTCTCCAGCGGCCCCGCTAATCACCACTTTGAGCTCTATTTTGATGAAAAACAGTGTTGCCTTCGTATCATACCTTACCAGAACATTCTCAGGAGAGGCGGCGGCAAGTATTTGCGATTCCGCTTCAAGACGTTCATAGGCCCTAGCTACGGCTACTGACGCCGACAATCCGACTGGTGCCGTTTCGGCGATAGATTTTCTGTGGTCTTCTCGTAGCATCTCGACCTGTCGAAGAGCAAGTTTTCATCTTAATGGATATTCAAGCCCGCTTTTGAGCTTTTTGAGGTCGTGGGGTTAACCCGAGAAGAATGTTCTTTCGTCCAATATAGCTTACGACTCACGACTCATCTCACGCGAACATGACAATCCTTTACTTCGCCCAGCAATCAGTTAGGCAAACGTAATAGCCGAGAAGTTCACAATGTGGAAGGTCCTTCCCAAAGAAGGGGACGGATGGCATGTTTCTGTGCCATGAAAGAAACCTACTCGTTCTGCGTTGGTTCCGATCCAACGTAGAACCCAGGTTAGCCTGTGACCATCGTCACGACTCACGTTCTCCGCTACCGACTACCTCCCGGCCTTGGGCTTTTCCACCTCGACTCGTTTTAAGCTCCGGCCCCCAACACTGATGCGCTGTCGATGCTTAGGACCTTAACTGCAGAGAGAAAACCCGCCGCTCGAGCTGGACTTCTGCAGTATTCGGTGAGGTCACTCCATCGGAAGCCGAAAGCCCAGGGTCCTGCTGTACGGCACTAAGAGTTCATATTCATAGCCAGAGGGCAGTCGTATAACAGGTCTCTACAAACGCACAAAAGATTTCAAAAGGACCAACATGACGTGGAACCCCAGCATGTCGGTGTTGGTAGGTCCTAAATCAGAAAGCCCCCTGCAAGGAACAAGTCCTGAAGGAAGGAAAGATGCCCCCCAACGAGCCAGGTTCGTCCATACTTCCAGCCCTACCATCCTATATGGCATGCCAACTCGTCGTGGCTGACGCGGACGGACCTTACCGAGATAGGGGCTTCCTGGCCCCCATGATGAATACCGGGCCAACTGGGGTTGATGCGAGAACCTCAGACCATGGCTTCACTGCGCCTCTGCGCTATGAGGCGTAATACCAGGCCACCTGTGGAGAAATCTTTTCAAACTCTATGCGATTCACAGTGTTTACGGATCGATACTGAAAAACTTTCGAATGATCGTGTTTATAAGAGGAACTATTTCGGCTTCCTGTTTCTCCTCTTGAAACTCACCATCACTAGCATTCGTTTCCTCTTCAGCTTCTCCCCATTCCACATTCGTTTCAACCATGATTTTCAGACGTTCCAATCTCAATCACCACCACGCCTCCCTTCTCCAGGGCAGCTGCCCGCGCTCTTGCGGCTGCAAGTGCATCTTCCCTCACTGATGTCTGCATCGTCGAGAATGTCCACAACGCCCTTCCGGCCAACGGCGCCCTACTCGGAATCGACCTCCTCCCTGACCGCCGCGGCGGCGTACCAAACTACCGCCGGAGGTGGCGGCATGGGCGGCGACTCCAGCAGCGGTAGCTCCGAGACCTACAGGTACTGCAACGTTACGGTCCACTACACCCACACCGGTCACGGCGACACCGTCATTCTGGAGTATGCCTTTACCAGCCCCTCCGAGTTCAAGAACCGCTTCTACGTCGCCAGGGGAGGTGGTTACTCCCTCTCCAGCGATGCTACCGGCGGTCTGCCTTACGGAGCTGCCAGCGGTGCGACCGATGCTGGCTACGATGCTTTCAACAACGACTACATGTCCCAGGTCTTCTACGGCAACGGCTCCATCAACTGGGACGCGACCCACATGTTCGGGTACCAAGCCCTGGGAGAGATGACCCAGAAGTTTGTCAAGGGTTTCTACAGCCTGGCCTCTGACCGAAAGGTCTACACCTACTTCGAAGGCTGCACTGACGGTGGTCGCGAAGGTATGAACCAGGTCCAGCGATGGGGCGAGGAGTACGACGGTGTTGTTGCTGGTGCCCTGCCATCCGCTTCGCTCAGCAGCAGGTCCACCGCGTCTTCTCCGCCGTCGAGCACACCCAGGACTACTATCCCCCTCCCTGCGAGCTGGACAAGATTTTCAACTCCACCATCTCCGCTTGCGACTCTCTTGACGGAAGAACCGACGGTGTCATCTCCAGAACCGATCTCTGCAAGCTTCAGTTCGACGTGAAGTCTGTTATCGGCGAGTCCTACTACTGCGCCGAGAAGAACAGCACTTCTCTCGACTTCAGCTTCGGCTTCAACAAGCGTAGGCTCGGCAAGAGATAGGCTGCGGGAAGCACCACTTCCTACCCGCCCGCTCAGAACGGCACCGTCTCCGAGGAGGGTTTCGCCGTCGCTCAGGCCATATGGGATAGTCTTTTCAACTTCCAGGGCGAGCGCGCCTACCTTTCCTGGCAGATCAGTTCTGAGCTCGGCGATGCTGGGACCACCTACAACTCTGAGTCCTGCAAGTGGGAGCTTAGCATTCCTTCCAGCGACGGCGAGGTTGTCACCAATTTCGTCCAGCTCCTGGATCTCGACAACCTGTCCAACCCGAACAACGTCACCTAAGATACCCTGGTCGACTGGATGCAGACCAGCATGGTCCGCTACTACGACAGCCTCCAGACCAGCATTCCCGACCTTACACCCTTTCAGTCCTCCGGCGGCAAGCTTCTCCAATACCACGGCGAGTCTGACACTTCTATCCCTGCCGCCCCATCCACTACTGGCAGTCTGTCTACTCCATCATGTACCCCAACATGACCGACGACCAGGCTCAGGAGGCTCTTCAGGACTGGTACCAGTTCTACCTTGTTCCTGGTGCCGGCCACTACGGTACCAAGAGCCTCCAGCCCGGCCCCTAACCCCAGGACAACATGAACATCATGATTGACTGGGTTGCAACCACTGTTACATCCTTCACCAACGTCAACGCCAGCGAGACACAGATTTTCTGCTAGTGGCCCTCTCGCCCTCTCTGGAAGGGTAACAGCTCCGACTTTGACTGTGTCAGCGACGAGAAGTCGATTGACAGCTGAACCTACACCTTCCCTGCTTTCAAGCCTCCCGTCTACTAGAAGATTTCTTGTTGTCTTCAATGCAGGATGTGTCCCCCTTTTTCTGCCTCACAGTATTTATCGCGTTGTACGGCGATGCGACGAGCTGATCTGAGAAGTGTATGAAAATGCTGGTCTATTTTTAGCTTCTATTTGTGCATTCGAAAATCGTGCCTTAAAGCTCGATGATTCTGTGGATCGTTGACATGAATGATATATATATGTATACATCCTCATTCTCACAAGCCTCGGAGACTTATGAACGTCATCAGCCTTTTTTCAATTCAGAGCCCCTCTTGACTGTGGTTGAGGAGGGTGCCACATTAAATAGCCTGTTTCTATTTTGAGCACTGGCTAAGCCACACTTCGTACGTAGTAGCTCCTGTCCTCGCCCGCTAAGCCTCTTTTAGCGTGGAATCCCTCCTTTCTTCATTGACGTCGAAGGAAATAGATAATGGATGTATCTTAAGAGGCTCTCTCCGGCTGATTCCTATCACTTGCTTTCGTTGACGGAGTAGGGTCCCTTTTTATGTCACCTCCACCTCTGGCTGTGCCAAACGACTCAAATTGCCTCCCTCCAATCAGGTCTCGTCTTCCGCAGCGTATCCATCCTCGAGCCTTTCGAGCCTTCTAGTCTGGGGACCGGGCTCTAAGAACTCAAATGTCGAACAAGAGAAGTGACGACGTTGAGAGCAGAAGGATGGAAGAGAAGGAAAGCTTCCTGCCGAAGCCTGCTGCTCACGATCGTCCTCGCGTCGATGGTTCCACAAATGGTGTTCTCGCCCAGTTGGAGAACAGCCCCGGTGCTGCCGTTCTGGCCTACTGCTTTTCTTCGATCAGCATGACAGTCGTGAACAAGTACGTCGTTTCGGGTTCATCCTGGAACCTGAACTTCCTTTACCTGGCCATTCAGGTGAGCACTGCTACGCCCTGGGATCCTGACTGAAGTCCGTCGCTGACACCTACTTCTCAGTCCATCATTTGCACTGCTGCCATTCTGTTCTTGAAACAGATGGGTTCCATTCCTAACCTCGCGGCCCTGGAAGGCCGCAAGGCCCAGAAATGTAAGTCTACATGATCCAGCCGACGTTTCCGCGGATTCCCTGCCGTGCTGACGCCGGCTTAGGGCTCCCCGTGTCTGTGGCCTTTGTCGGCATGATCTATACGAGCACCAAGTCCCTCCAGTATCTATCTGTTCCGGTATATACTATCTTCAAAAACCTGACAATCGTCGTCATCGCGTATGGTGAGGTCCTGTGGTTCGGAGGTAGCGTCACACTATTGCTTCTGCTATCCTTCGGCTTCATGGTGCTTAGCTCCATCGTCGCTGCGTGGGCCGACATCCAGGCCGCCTTCAACGGCGCTGGACACTCGGCTGAGGCCGCTGCAGCTATCTCGACTTTGAATGCTGGGTATGCATGGATGGGTCTCAATGTCTGCTGCACGGCACTTTACGTTCTGGGCACGCGCAAATTCATCACCTCGCTGAAATTCAAGGACTGGGACAGTAAGTTTCTCACACGATCGCCGCCTCACATTTTCAAAACTGATCAAATCGATTAGCCATGTTCTACAACAACCTGCTCTCCCTCCCCATCATGGTTGTCTGCTCCCTGGCCACCGAGGACTGGTCTTCGGCCAACCTAGCCAAGAACTTCCCCGCCGAGACTCGCAATAACCTGATGATCGGCATGCTCTACTCTGGGCTGGGCGCTATTTTCATCTCCTACTCGTCTGCTTGGTGCATTCGCAAGACTTCGTCAACTACATACTCCTTCGTCGGGTATCTGAACAAGCTCCCGCTCGCAATCAGCGGCATCGTCTTTTTCGACGCCCCTGTCACGTTTGGCAGTGTCTCCGCCATCCTTCTGGGATTCTTCAGTGGCCTGATCTACGGTTATGGCAAGATGAAGCAGAAGGAGCAATCGAAACAGGTTCTCCCAACATCTCAGCCAGTTGTTAGCGCCGGCTCTCAGGGCCAAAAAGACGCATCGGAATGGTAGATCACAGCCGGCGACGCTGTCCGAGAGCTGAAGCGGTCAATCGGACATCGAGGACCGCTCATCGTGGGTCTGTTAGAGGTTCTTCGCATAGGTACTTGAGGCTTCCAATCACCTGATTTCTGCAATCAATAGATTCTGAGATTGCTTCAAGGATATCTCGTCAATAAATTAATTCCACACGGTATCAACCTTTCAAACTCCTTGCCACAACAGGCAATGAGCGAAGTTGGCTTGCGGGATGTTGTCTAATGTTTGAGGAGACTTGAAGTAAGATGTATTGAACCCTGGTTCAAAGTCTCTGATCATCTTTGTAGCCTTTAACCTAATGGTCATCACTTGCCGTCCATTATCAATCATTATCATTATTTTCATCCCAATAATTGTCACACCCGCACAACATCGCATAAGTGGCGCGGAAACGTCTTTCTTGCTGGGTCACAGGTGATAGATAGTACGTATGCTTGAGTAAGTAGCTGCTCAGATGTGCCGTGATAATGGAATGTACATCGTTAGGGCGTGTCGCCCATGACAAAAGCAACAGAAAACACAAGATCAAAGTAACTTCGCACAAGCTCTGAGCTACTCCGGAACCCTGCGATTACAGCCCTCAACATCCGGTCGGATCGCGGAAACCAAAACTGTGGCGTGTTCGTCTGATGGTATCGCGTCACGGAAGCAGAACACGCAGGGTCCTCGACCCTCGCTTCGCTCTCAGACACTAAGGGAGAGTCGTTCCAAAACATGCGCATGGAGACATGGAACCGTACTTTGAAACGGAGACATTGACTTTTTCGCCTTCCCCTAAAAAAAGAAAAGCCGACACCCTCGCGCGCTCGTACTCGGCCGAGAAGACAGTTTGGTGTGAACCGCTTCTTGTACGTAGAGATGGTAACTGATAAGATAGCTTAATGTTGGAAGCTGCGTTAATGAGAATTGGAGGTGGCACGCATCGTGGGTAAATAAGCTCGGAGTTTGTGACTGTCGACCACTGCGATCACATTCTTTATGCCAGGTATTGATCGGATTCTTACCTGAAAACCTGAGCCTGTACTACGCCTCATGTAGCGGAACGAATGATGAGTCTTACAAAGGTATGTCAGGGTTGGTATTTACATCCCGCATTACGCCCAATTTGTCCAAGATGAATACATATCCGAGGACTTTAGATCAATTGAAGAGCAGAAGTGAAATGGATCATAGTAAGATACATTGACCTATCTGCGGAGAGAACACTTGATATAGAGTGTGTCATAACACTGAACGGCAAGAGACGTATCATCGTAACACCTGACAATTTAACTACATTTTAATCCACCGCCTCAGTCTAGAGACGGCTTGGCAGGTTGGAACCCTTCTTGATGTCAAAGCGATCGAGGTTCATAACCTTGTCCCAAGCCTTCACGAAGTCCTGGACGAACTTCTGTCCTCCATCGGCCTGTCCGTAGATTTCGGAAACGGCGCGCAACTCAGCATGAGCACCGAAGACCAAGTCGACGCGGGTGGCGGTCCACTTCTTCGCACCCGTCTTGCGATCGCTACCCTCGTAGACGTCGGGGTTGCTAGTGGCCTTCCACTCGGTACCCATATCAAGCAGATTGACGAAGAAATCGTTCGTCAAAGCACCAGGTCTGTTGGTGAATACGCCATGCTTGGAGCCATCGTAATTCGTGTTTAGTACGCGCAGACCACCAACCAAGGCAGTAAGCTCGGGCGAAGAAAGCGTGAGGAGCTGTGCCCTATCGACCAGGAAGTTCTCGGTCTTAACGCGCTTAGTCGACTTGCCGTAGTTGCGGAAGCCATCAGCGTAGGGCTGCAAGTGGTTAACGGATTCGACGTCAGTCTGCTCCTGGGTGGCGTCGGCACGGCCGGGTGTGAAGGGAACGGTGATATCATAGCCCGCATTACGAGCAGCCTGTTCAACACCGGCGACACCCGCAAGGACAATTAGATCAGCGAGCGAGACTTTCTTTCCGGAACCGTTGAACTTCTGCTGGACCCGTTCGAGGGTCTGTAAAACCTCCTTAAGCTGGGAAGGGTTGTTGACCTCCCAGTCCTTCTGAGGGGCAAGGCGGATACGAGCTCCGTTGGCTCCACCACGCTTGTCGCTGCCGCGGAAGGTAGAGGCGGATGCCCAGGCAGTCGAGATGAACTTGGACGGGTCAACACCGGTGCCGAGGATCTCCTTCTTGAGGGCGGAGACGTCTTCGTCGTTAATGACGGGGTGGTTGACCTCGGGGATGGGGTCTTGCCAGATGAACTCCTCCTTGGGCACCTCAGGGCCGACATAGCGGGAACGAGGACCCATATCACGGTGAGTGAGCTTGAACCAAGCCTTGGCAAATGCATCGGCGAACTGGTCGGGGTTCTCGAGGAAGCGACGAGAGATCTTCTCATACTCGGGGTCGAAGCGCATAGCGAGATCAGTGGTCAACATGGTAGGGAGGCGCTTCTTGTTGGGGTCGAAGGGATCCGGGATGATAGGCTCGGCGTTCTTGGCCACCCACTGGTTCGCACCCGCGGGACTCTTGGTGAGCTCCCAGTCGAACTTGAAGAGGTACTCGAGGTACTTGTTGCTCCACTTGGTAGGGGTTGAGGTCCAAATAACCTCGAGACCAGAAGTGATGGCGTGAGGGCCCTTTCCAGAGCCGTGCTTGTTCTTCCAGCCCAAGCCCTGCTGCTCGAGAGGGGCACCTTCGGGCTCAGCTTCGACGTTGCTGTCGGGAGCGGCGCCGTGCGTCTTTCCGAAAGAGTGTCCACCCGCAATGAGTGCAACAGTCTCCTCGTCGTTCATGGCCATGCGACCGAAGGTGACACGGATGTCTCTCGCGGCAGCAACAGGATCGGGGTTGCCGTCGGGGCCCTCAGGGTTCACGTAGATGAGACCCATGTGTGCGGCACCGAGCGGGGACTCGAGGTCACGGGTGTGGATATCGGCCTTCGTGTCTTGAGAGCCGTCAAGTACGCCCGAGTCGGCCTTACCCTCGTGGCCCTTGGAGTAACGGACATCGTTGCCAAGCCATGTGGTCTCGCCTCCCCAGTAAACGGACTCGTCGGCCTCCCAGGTGTCTGGGCGGCCGCCCGAAAAACCGGCAGTCTGGAAGCCCATGGACTCAAGGGCAACGTTACCAGCCAATATCATGAGATCGGCCCACGAAATCTTGTTACCGTACTTCTGCTTGATGGGCCACAACAGCCTGCGGGCCTTGTCTAGACTGACGTTGTCCGGCCAGCTGTTTAGGGGAGCAAATCGTTGCTGGCCCTGTGACACAAGGCAGTCAGTACAATTGTTCTAGGGCGGAGACATATTACTTCAGTACGCGGGGGACATACCTCGCCACCACCGCCGCGGCCGTCGTGGACACGGTAGGTACCAGCGCTGTGCCAGGCCATACGAATGAACAGACCTCCGTAGTGACCGAAATCAGCGGGCCACCAATCCTGAGAATCCGTCATCAGGGCTGTGAGGTCCTTCTTGACACCCTCGTAGTCGAGAGTCTTGAAAGCGGCGACATAGTCGAAATCCGGACCCAATGGGTTGGTGACGGGGGTGTGCTGGCGGAGAATGTTGAGATTCAGAGCATCGGGCCACCAGTCGCGGTTCTTGGTGCCGCCGCCACCAGTGTTCATCAGGCGCGTGGCTGGACACTTGCTCTCGGCCATCTTGTCTGATTCTTGTCGGTATAAACAGTCGTGTAGTTGGGAGGGGTGTCTGTTTCGCGTTCTCAATTGACAAAAAGAGGCAAAAGCAGAGGAAAAAGTAAAAGGTTCGCTCGTCGGGTAAGGAATGAAAAGGGACGAGAACCCCGCGTTTTATGGTCTTAGTTAGGCCTTAGCCACGCCCCCCGACCCCTCATCCATTGCATGACCAATGGCTAGAATCTTGTTGGCGGTTGGGAAGGGTGACCGAGGGCCGAGTACATAGTGAAGATCACTGTGCATTCACGTCTATTTCCCGTTTATCTTGCACTAACGTTTGACAGTAGCCACTCATGCCGTACTCTTTTCTAGCGTGGTTTGTGGAAGGGAGGGAGGGAGCTTGGGTCTAATGAGTAGTATGACAAATGGTGGGAGCTAGGCCAAGCCACAGAAGGCAATGTTCCTAGGGGTCCAGGTGCTCGACTGGTTAATCTAATCTAGATCAGTCACGGCGAACATTCCAATTTGTTCTGTTTGTTCCCCGGCCTCGGGACCTTTCTTGTTCGAAATGATAGGCAACAAGATGATTGTCTCTTTGTTACGTGGCTGTTAAGACCCAGCTAAGGCAATGCTTGACTGCTATGACGCGCACATTGGGATGGTAAAAAGCTCTACCTAACATAAATACGACGAATTGCCACACCAGCCCGTTAGCCTCACAGTTCCAAAAAGATGCAACAACACGGTGAACTTGCGTGATCAGCTTGGAACAGTAGCTTGGGCCGATTGAAAATGCCGTGCGGGGAGTGACCCATTCTGGCCTGAGAGCCTGGGGAAGTTGCGCATTGCAGCAGATCGACATACCACCTCTTATCCAATCGAAACGATTATGATAAGCAGAAACCATGTGGAACAGTTAGAAAGTGACTTTGAGTTGCAGTTGTGTGGAGGTACCTGTGCCCCGTCCGTCCACATTCCGTTCGCTCCGAGCCGGCTGCCCCAGCTTGTCCACTTCCATTGCTTCGGTCTTCATTCGAGGGACGCGAGACACGCAGCGCGTGAATGGCCGACTGTTCGAAGTGAACCCCGCAGTATGCTCACTTCTCTCTCACCTCAGGTGGTTTCGATGCAATGAAGAAACTGGCCGTACGGCGAACCCTTTGGACCGTCAAACTCCCCTACGCCGTTCCTCTGTTATATTTGCATGGCTGCATGAGGAACCTTGACAGCTCCACGACGTCACAAAACCCCACTTTGTTTCTCTCGGACACGGTGAGAGACTGGCCTTTTGATTACCAACGCTAGTTCGAAACCGAAGCAGACTGCGAAATCAATGGCACTTGATGGAAGAATCTTCAGTCTAAGACCGCCGATGACCGGCGGACGACTGATGGTGTAGGGTTGCGGCGCTGTCGAATGAGGCTGGGTAATGATATCCCAGGGTATCAAATCTTCAGCACCAGACATCCCGACTACGCGGACGACGACAACAACGGCGACCATGAACCTCTACGGCCCTGTCAAAGGAAACGGAATAGCCTGCTCACATTGGACACACACACACACACTGGGCTTATGCGTTGTCAAACCTTGTCCAACTCTGATGACTGGCTAAACCAGAAGGTACTGTGTCCAAGCTTCTTCAGTCCCCCACACTCTTGGCAACTCCGGGAATCTAGCGGAACATCCCCGACTTTTTCCCTTTTTTTTTTTTTTTTGGCCGTCACGCTTTCCTCTTCCCTCACCGGTTGAGCGGCATTGCAGATGTAACTCCACCGGCCAATTGCTCGCAATCGTTGATATCATAGACGCATCGAAAGGCGGACTGGAGTCCGGGATGTTCCAGTGCTCGCATATCCACAACCAACTGCCATTGAACCCCTGTATCCCTGGTGCAGGTAGCGCTGGCACTTGTCAATCACCAATGTGGATTGTCTCGCTGCGGGCCACGCCATCGGATTTTACGCAGATGAAATATCTGAAAATTGGCCGTACTTTTTGTAAGGTTCCACGTGGACTGGACGCGGACGAGACAATACTTCAAACCGACTGGAAAATGAATGCGTTACTCAAGTGTCCTGTGAGCCGGTATCCTGGGTCAAAACAAGTGATGCACAAGACCTGTCCTAGCTTATAGGCATCCCAGAATACACAAGCAAAGGTCACCTGTGCCCGGCTTTGTGCTCCTATCATCCGGCCCGTGTTGACCGTGCTTCAAGATTCTGTTGTACGTTCCATCTTGTAACCGAAGGCAGTGTTCACGTCGCCGACCGGGAGGATTAACGCCCACTGTCGGATCTCAAGGTCTCAGTAATTTATCGAGTTACAGTACAATGGTTGGTCGTGATCAATAGTTCCGGGGCCTTCTTTACATGGACTTAGTGCCGGATCGACACCTGACGTGAGATTATTGCTGGCATGCCAGTCTTGCCGTCGTAAGATAAGACCCTGCCATATCAAGTACGTATGACAGGTGACCGTGGCTACAGCTGGAAGCGCGGCTAAAACGCTTCTAGACCCGATCCTCAGTCTCTCGTCGGATCACAGATGCAGCATCCAGGCCTGAGCATGACCGAAATCTGAGGTTGTCAAAAAGTTAATAATCGCTGGACAATTTGATGAACTAGGTGTTACGACCGCAAGTGGCGCCATACCGCAATAGGCGGGCGCGCGCGTGGCGTAATATTAGATAGCATATAGGTTAGAGGCGTTACTAGCGATACGAGGGCTTATTTATATATAATAGTATATAATAGGAGCGGGGGTTATACTATAACTAGGTATAAGGATAGCTTTGCTTATATAACCATAAATAATACGCTTATTTAACCCCGGTTTCGAACCCCTAACTATATATAGGATCCTTATTATTATATAGGAGTATAACTTTACTATACGACTTATATATCTTTATAAATCTAAATTACCTATTATATTAATTATTAGAATAGCAAATCCGCTAGTATGTAATAATCTAATATAATAAGCGCGCTATATAGACTTTAATATATTTCTAAGAAGCCTATAGAGTTACCTATAGTTATAGCGATTATACTATAGGATACTAGGGTAATAAGGCTCTAAGATAAAGCTATTACTTATCTTTAGTATAAGATTATAGAGCTATAATTAGCCTAGTAGAAGAGGCTTAAGGAGAATAAGACTCTTTAGTAGTAATTATAAGAGGTACTTAGGATAACCCTAGCGCTACCTAAGGTTAATAATAGTAATAGAGATACTTTATCCCTAATAATATTATTATTACTAATAATAACCCTAGCTAGTCTAGCCTATTCGCGCTTTAGAATATAAGAGGTTAGCTTAGATATTATAATAATAAACGCCCCGCTACTTAGGGAGCTTACTACTATACCCAAACTAGGTATAGACTGCTTTAAGGACTTTTAAATAAAGTTCCTGAAGGATCCCCAAGCACTCCGATGACTACCACACCCGCCCCCTTTGTAAAAGAAACCCCATGGTTTGCTGGTGCCGTGGGGGTTGGAGGTCTTGCATCGTTGACATCGCTTGGCTTGAGTGTCTGCGTTGGAACTTCAGGCGCTGCCGGAGCAGTTATCGTGAGCGTTTGTGGAGCTTGTGTGATCAAGACGGTGTTTTTTGGGCTTGGCAGGCCTCCAACTGATGAACTTTGAAGTGAAGGCTGCACAACTGATGTGCTTATCCGTGGCGCTGCTCGTGTGGTTGCAGTGAAGAAGGTCGTCAGCGGCACCAGTATTGTGGGAGTTGTTGGTGGAGTATCGTCGGGGCCTGCAGGCGTTGAAGCTGGTATGGTAGGACGAACTGTTTGAGGCGTACGGAATCCGCTGCTCGTCGACGTCGGGCGTGCAGGCAGTGTCTCTGGCAGATCTGAACTAATCAACGGTCGGTTTGGTGGAAGCGGCCCTGGAGGTATGTCACGAGCCAGGATGATGTTGCAGGGAAAAGGGCTTAGCGGGCTAAGTTAGGGAAGTCTATAGGGGTTAGGGCTATAGGGAGGCACTAGGTAACCCCTAGATAAGCCCTCTAGCCCTTACCTAATAATTAGAGGGCTAGAGAAGAATATTTAACTTTAGATATACCTAATTATACTAACTCTATTACTCTATACTATACTAGTTTATAATATATTCTTCTCTTATACCTATATTAATAGGGGTATAGACTATTAGAGTAATATAATATATAATAATATAATACCTACTTATAGGTCTATTAGGGAGATAAGTATAGTATTACTATTAGGATCCCCTACTAGCTAGGAGCGATTAAATAGCTAAATATAAAATAAGATACTTATTAAATAGAATAGTAATAAGGGTACTAATAGAGGACTAAGTAGTTAATTAATAGAGGCTAAATTAGATTAGCTTATTAAAGAGGAAGAAAAGAAGGGGTAGTTAAAATATAAATAGGAATATCTTAAGGCCTTAAGGGCTAGCTAATTATTAACCCTAGTAAGTAACCCTATTACTTACTAAGTAGTTATTAGTAGCGAATAAAAAAAGTACTAATTAGAGCTCTAGGGGAAGTATCTTCTAATACTTAAGTATAAAGGGGGTACCTAGACTAACTTTAATTAATTTATATTTAATCTTAATATATAGTATAAGAATAGGTATATAGGTAGCAAAAGGGGCGGTAAAACAGCCTGAATAATAGATATTAATAGGCTGAGTAATATAGTGATGAAAGCTGATAAATTTAAGCATAAGGAGGTATTTTTCCTGGAATTAATTGATGGTATTAATAATATTATTATTAATGATATTGTTAGTGTCGTTGTTATTATTTCTAAGTTATAAATCCTACCCTCACGAAGTAAAGGGTAAGATATTCTAAAACGTAGCTATAAAGTAGTAGCTTATTAAGCAGAAATCGAGCACGGATCACTATGTGGTCCGTGTGTAACTTCTATATATTTATAGCTATAAAGCTAAGGATTATAAATATATATATATATATATAAGGTTATTGCTATTCTTAGAATTTATATAGATTTTTAAGGTATTTATTCCATAAAGGAAATACTTTTATAGTTATTATTTTATGTTTTATAGTTATTAAAGTATTATTAAAGAGATATTATATAGGTATATAACTATATATACTATAGTTATTTATTAAGGTTTTT
>JAVHLU010000498.1:0-56987 GCA_036785755.1 Colletotrichum ledebouriae | reverse complement strand
AAAGCTGCCTTTTTATAATTTATACCCCTAAAATTAACCCCTATTAAGGGAAATACCTATTAAGTAGGGGGGGGGGGGGATAATATATAAATCTAGCTAGAATAGGTACCTCTTATATAAGCTAAAATTTAGGCCTAATGAGGTATAGTCCCTCGAAAGAATTAGAATATTTGTTTTTTTAGCTAACTAGTAGCTCTATAACTTAGCCTAAATCCTAATTATTTTTGGCAAACTATCACGCCCTAAACTGTGGAAGACGAAAAAAATTCAAACAGTGCTACTATGGCATCGCATGTAACGCGGGCGGACGTGATGTCAAGCATCGAAGTCGGGAGAATGTCTTTCCTCGCCTAGTCACTACCGCAGAGTACCCTTCCCCGGACTTCATCTCTTCCTCCGACGAGCATGACATGTTTCGGGGGTCCTCTCTATCTTTCTTCCGTACATGTTTGCGTAAATTCCCCCCTTGCCTGATCCAAGGGCGGCCGCCCTTCTCGTCACCGCCGATGCGGTCTTCGACCATGTTTCTCCGGTAGCGACTAGACCGAGACGGACGCTGACGCCGACGGTGATTTCCGGCCACCCCTTCGGTGTACCGGAACGCATCCCGAGCCACTAAACCCGCCGCGTTCCCGCGCAAGGCATAGCGCCGATTTCGCAATCCAGTCTCAGACTCTCAGCCGGCTACTTCTTCGAGCGCCGACAGGGTTCTTTCCCCGCGAAAGGGTTCTTTCGGCTTCGGCTTCGGCCTTAACTTCGCCACTCCGACTTTCCGCTTCCTTTCCTGACTCACTCTCTCTGTCTCTCTAACTATGTCTTTCCCCGTCGCCTCGAAAGATTTGGTTCGTGCATTATTTGCCTCTTATCGGCGTCTACCGCGGCTGATGACACGGCCAAGCCGATCTAGAAAACCGTTATCAGTCCACCGACTTGAGCACGGCCCATAAAAGAAGGGACATGCGTTCGCCAGAAACCCATCCCATGGTTGAGTCGCACGGCATATTTTGAAACACCGACAACGACCAGTCCGAACTTGGCGCGGACACTAGATGTGAAGAAGAAAAAAGGAAAAACATAAAAAAATCTTAAATGAACTGATTTGGTCGTCACCCAAGACCGAGTCAAACACGCCAACGGGCGCGGTAAGTCTAATACTATTCTCACCAAGGGCATCCCTTCCTTTCCAAGCCCGAGACAGGCTCAGCACCAACACTGCCAAGTTCACATCAACACCCAGCCCAGGTCCCCCCCCCCTCTTCTTCCTCGCTCTCAGATCTCCTCGTCTTCGTGGAAGCACAGACGTGAACGACTCGACTCACCGACGACGAGGACAAGACTTGGCCGTCATTCGTCTAACCTAAATATGCCACAGACGGTTTTCTATTGTAGCCTATCCCAAATATACAGATGTCTAGTCACACAGCACCATAGATCATTACGACATGGATCATCGCCCTCAGAGACTCTGCATCTCCGCGAGGTGAGACGCTGCGGCATCACATGAGCACGCTTTGGATTGGAACCAAGTTGTCTACCTCAGCTCCAATCAATAGCTTGATTAGTTTGAGCGAGGGATTGATGAAGCTTCAAGACGACGCCGTCATAGTCAGGTGCTTGCCAAGCGCAGTAAAATCTGCCATGGCATCCGTCCGCAGAGGGACACAACTATGCGATATCAGAGCAACTGAGACAATATCGACATGGCCCACTTTCCCCAGGTGGACTTTTACGTCGTCTCCCCTGGTCTTACACTGATCCAGCCGATGACCTCCCGGCGGCCGGAAAGGAATGAGCATTCCCTCGGCGATCTCTGACGCGAGGAGCCAGCCGGATGAGGAATGCGCGCGAATCTAAGCCCTCAATGTCGCAATTTTCCTCTATCCAGGTCCCAATTCCGACGCATCCTTTTTTTTTTTCCAATTCTTTTGTTCTTTTAATGCTTCAAGACATGTCGTCCAAAGAGCCTCTCCTTCAAAAATTCAGGTTGAATCCCGTCGAATAGGCTGGACCCGGCCGTCAGACCGAACATTCTCGTTCCTGTTACCTAACAGCGCGCATAACTTTCCGCTGCCCCATGACAGGCATGCCGTGCTTGGACGTTTTACTCGTGCGCGACCTCACTGCTCCCACGCGGCTCGGAGAGAGCGGCCGGGCGGACCTGCAGCCGCGGCACGTTGAGCCGGAACACACCCGCACGGCCGAAAGCTGCGGCGAACTTCCAAGCAGGCAGAGACGAGAGACTGGAAGGGACATCTACACGTACAATAGGGGCCCTGAATGATTATAACAGTTGGACATCCCCACTGCCCCAGGATTTACCCGATTGAGCTATTACGATTAGAAATTAGTAGTGTTTTACCCTAGCTAACCCTTGAATGCTAGTAAGGGCAAAGTCACACGCTAATAATCTTCTAAGGGGGATATTGTATGTATCGATGATCACTAGTGTGGGGAATGGCCGCTCGGTATCGTGAGATGCTTCGATTCGCTAGCTCGCGCGCGGTGCTTGGCCTCTCGGGGCTCGAAACACAGCGAAGCCCAGCGCGAGCGCATGTGTGTTTCTCTGACCAGGACCATAGTGGCGAGATGAACGAAATGGATGCGTTCACCTGCCAACCTGTGATCCGGGCCTTGTTAGTGTTTGGTTTCCCAAGCCGGCGAAGTGGGAAATAGACTCCCTTTGAAGAGTTTCTCAAGTCTTGTCGTCTCGTGTGTCTCTTCTTGTTGCGCAGATTTAAGTCTGTGGATCCGTCTGAAATCGAGAGCCAATGTTTTTTCTTTTGTTTCCCTTTTCCTTCTTTCTTTCTTGTTATTATGCTCTCCCGGCTCGGCTCGGACGCAGCAGAGCGTTTGAGAACCAGACAAGCTTCTTTTTCAGCACAGCCCAGCCAAGATACCTAAGCTCGGTCAGCCAAGTAAAGTCTGAGGTCGAAGAGAGGGAGGGCATCGTGATCGACTCGTGTCAAGTCGTCTCGACAATGCTCCCCGCCCGCAGTTTCCACGTGTGTTGAACTGTCCCATCGCAGATGCTTCTCGTTTCCCTTATCTTGTACCAAAGGTCACCGGGATGAGGGCCGGCAGGCACTGCGAGGCTGAACCCCACTCTATTGTGAATAGGTAGCGGACCCGGCCGATCCCTCGCGGGGCGCCTCGGAGATGTGGGTCCGTTCCGTCAGTCATAACTCGGCCCGAGGGTCATCCATCCGGGTTCCTCGGTTCAATGACAGCGTTGCGTGCGTATTGATTCCGGCCCTGAGCGAATCGCCTCGGCATCCTTACTCCCGATTTCAGACCTGGAACGAAATGATTTCGAGTCTTGCAGCTAAAAGACGGAGGCCATCCTGATCATTCTAGGATGGATTTGTGTTCAGCGCGAGCGTCGCCTTTTGAGTACTTGGGAATGCGCAAAACAATAACGGATATAACATATTAAGAGTAATTGAATACGGCCAGTGTGATAGTATCAATATATTCCAAGCACCCAGTCGCTTCCGCATAACTTCAAGCGGCCCCCCTACCGCGCTCCAGCCTCCTTCTTGACAAACACGCACATCGCCTGCATGCAATCGATGCTCTGTATCTCTTTGGTGAAGGCGTACTTTTGCGCAGCGACGGCCTCCAGGTGTAAGTCGATCGCCTCGACACTCATGATGTCGTCCAAGATCTCGTAGAGGAGCTTCGTGAACGTCGACTTGCTCGAGTCGACTCGGGACGGGTCACCGCCGTAGGGCGTCATGTAGCTGGTGTGCAGGTCCTCGACAATATAGATGCCGCCGGGACGGACGTATCGCCACAGCTCGATGAGACTGGTCATCTGGTGGTTCATCGCATGGCCGCCGTCGTCGATGAGGATGTCTACGAGACCGTCGGCCGTGATGGCGGCGCCTGCTTGGTGGAGGAACGGCGGGCTGGCCTGGTCGCCGTAGTACATCTTGGGCCCGGGATGTTGAGCGGCCCATTCCTTCCCGCAGACCTCGTCGTACTCGACGATGTGGATGTCGAGTTGTTTGAAGTACTTTACCCACGTCGCGTACGAGCCGCCAGGACCGTGGGGCTGCAGGAGCGTGAGCTTCAGACCCGGGCGGCAGGTATAGCAGAGGAGAGGGGGACGATAATACTCACCATCCCACAGCCAAGACCAATCTCAAGCATCTTGACGGGCACATCGCGAAAGGCGGGGAGGTACTTGTCGTACAAGACACCATAGTTGTGGGTAGTCACCTTGTCCGTGCCGGAGTTGACGGCCAGTTCGGTAAAGCTGGGACGGTTGTCGTGCTTTGCGCCGTGGGATGATGCTACATAGCCTGGCTTAGCAAACTGAGAATAGACGTCAGTAACGCAATGCGTATATCATTTAGTGGCATTTCAGAACGCCCCATCATGATTGCACGCACGTCTTCCACCCCGTCGATGGCTTGATGACCTCCGGAGCGCCCCTCGCGCGATTGATGGACCGTGGCAACGAGAAGGAGGAGGAGGAGGGCCGTGTTGAGGTATATCAACATTTGCCCCCTGTTGTTGGAAGGGCTGGCAAGAAAAGGCTGTATCATCGTGTCGGCGATGCGGTCGATGGTTTTTGAAGCAATGGAGCGACTAGACTGCCCGAAAGGTGACTGTCCAAGTTGTTGTTTAAGTACTCTGCGCAGCGGTCGTGATGGTGTTTCACTTTGCCAATTTGTTTGATTGGCTGATAGTCCGAGGGATCATTTGTGAACAGCAAGCATTCAACGACGGCCGCGGCGAATGTTATGCGTTTCTCCCCCCAGATCCCGCCGCTGAGGAAGCGTTCAAGCAGCTCCCTCGATTCCCTACGCTTTTTCTACCATGGTGACTGAATCAAAGTGCCAGCCACGCAAAGTGTTGCTTTCACAAACGGCTTCAGACGCTCAAGATTCGATGCACAATCCCTCTGCACTAATACTTCTCCCTTCGGAGGACCCTCGCATTCTAGTCAACGCCATGTGCTTGCCGCCACCTTCACGAGGGCAAGATAAGGATATACTGTGTTGGAATTTGTCTTCCAGGCCTTTTTGTGTCAAGACTCGAGGAACCTTCTTGGCGGCTGGACTCGTCCAAGTCTCAGAGGCGGTATGGGTGGGAATGGATTGTGAGGCGCTCTCGCCGTCATGATATAGCGCAGGTCTGAGGCACTCCCAACTTCCCGAGTCCGTGATGCCCTCGCTCGGAACCCAATAGGGGGTCTGCACCCCTGACAGCACTTATTGTGAAGACCAGTGCATGGCAGGGTTTTACGGCCCTGAGCTTGCACTTGTATTAAGCTTAAAGACTCAAGACGATATCCAGGGCAGAAGTGTGAGCACTGCTGCGAGGGCAATCATGTGCCCTCTGTGAGACGAGGGTGCAGCTGAGACATTCGTGGAATGTAAACAGGAGCCCTTCCATGCCTCAGCGTTGCCCTCCTGGGCCTTCCCCCCCCCCCCCCAAAAAAAAAAAAAAAAGGATTAAAGGGCATCGATGTGAAAAGACTTTGTCTGTCACGTCCGAGTCACCGAGGATAGGCCCTGATTTGCGTCCCGGCTTTTCGGAGCTACGATTTGCCCGGGGGGTACATGGGCCTCTTTCGGTCTTATGTGCGTGATAATATCGTGCAGTGAATGCCTTACTCATGTCTGGCACAAAGTTCGGTCGATGATAGCATTGCTACTGTGAGAGTTTTTTGCAGCTCGGGATGAACACCCATCATGACACGCTCTGGCTGTCAAGTGAAGCAACCAATCTCAGGGGTCAGGCTGGTCAGGAACGGCGCCCTCCCGCGCGCGAGAGAGGCTCAGCGAAGTGTCACCCGCGCGAATTGGAGACAGACACGGGAGGAGGCGTTCGGAATGTGAAACATGAGACAGGCATTTCCCCGCAAGCAACGTTCTGGCAGCGACTTGATGCCGGGACGGCCTTGTCTTTCGATACATGTAGGACTCGCTGTTTGCTGAGCTGTGCTGGGACTGAGAGTGGGTGACAGTCTCCAGGAAGTTTTTTTTTGCCGGGGAGCTGATCTCGAGACGGCTCCTCTTTTGTCCTCGTGTTGGCCGGTGCTAGTGAAAGCAAAGCTGCCAAGTAAGATGAAAATGGACATGATCGATCAGTTCTGGAGATAATCCCGGTTGAGTCGGATCGCAGGATCAACCGGCCGCTTCTTTTTTTGGGATGTGTTGATCCGCAAGCAAGTGTGGAAGGGGAGAGGCCAATTTAGGGGTTCGTTCGCAGCCAATCATACAGGCCAATTCCGGCTTGGTCGGCATGGGAAACCGAGTGATACACGCGTGACGCCACAATTTTCCTCGACTTCTGTGTGTCGCTGATAAGTTTGGTATTTATACGTACTGAAGTAAGGTATGCAGCAAGGCATTTGTGCTTGCATCGGTCTTAAGGCAGCGAATGAGAGGGGAGAATTGAAAAAAGGAAGGCAGAGCCCAGGTGGCCTACATTAGTGGTGGTGCCCCCCTTCCCGTCCTGTTTTTGGACCCTGAATGGCTGAGACGGCGGCCCCTCCCCTGAATACCTAGATTGCCTCGCCTTCCTTCCCCATCTGCGCTTCGCCTTCACCATTTGCCTGGATGATTTTGCTATGCCTTCCCAGTGTCCGCCTCCTTCCCCGTGTTTTTATTTCCTGCTGTTCGTCACTTAGTCCTTGACTCCTTCCCTTCCTTTCTTAACTCCACTCCTTCCATTGCTCCTTCCATCTCGTCGTTCCTTCCCACCGTCCAATCTCTCATTCCAAGCATTGAACCTCCTTTGTCACTCCTTCCTTCCCCTCACTTGTGTTTTTACTGCTTGCTGTCCCTCTCTTGGCACTCGACTTCTTCACTTTCTCTTCCCTCCTTCCACCGCCCTTCTACTCTCCATCGTCACTCCCTTGCATAAACCGTTGGCATTTGAGCATGCGATAGCAGGCGCCGCGGAATCGGTTCCACCGCAAGCGAGAGTCCTGGGGGAATCCACTCTTTGAAGAACACGAGCCCGCCACCGCCCTACAGCCGTCTCCATCGCTGCCGATCAGAGAGGAATTTCGGAGGGAACGAGCAAGACATTGTTCTCTTTTTCCCCGGCTGCGACCGCAAACAGAGACCGAGGATCAACAAACGGGAATATCAGGATAGGAAACCGCGGAAAACAGAAGCATACACTATCACGCGACGCGACGGCCAAGAATTGCTGGTTGGAATTCGAGAAAAGAGGCATCCCCACTCGAGCAATCCGACAAGTCACCGAATCACGAAATAACGGTCGCATTACATTACATCACCACCCGTCAAAATACTCAACATCATCATGACTTCGTCGACCGCAACCCTCGCGCAACGCGCCGACAGCCTTCTGGCTCCCCTCGCCCGCGCAGCCGTCCAACTCGCAGCGCGTGACAGCAGCTGTGAGGACGGCGATACCAGCAGTCTTTGCGAGAAGCCCTTCGCCTCGTCCAAGATCATCGGCATCACTATTGGTGTTACCGCGTACGTCCCCCGTCAACCCCTACACCCCGAAATTTCTGCTTTTCCCTGTTTCCCGCGTCATGCATTGCGAGACGCACAGCCAGGCTTGCACTGCCTAATCCGTCAAAATGCAACCCTCCCGCAACGTACAATCTTCATCCGAAGTCTTCAAAAGGCTAACAAGGCTAACAATGGCATGTGGACACAGCGCTGTACTCATCCTCGGCACCGGCGGTTTGCTCACCTTCCTCCACCTCAGGAGAGAACGAATCGAGAGGAAGGAGGACGCCATTGACTTTGAACTCGACGGCGAAGTTGACGACCATCCTACCATGGGAAAGCCCCCTGCCTCATGGCAGCGCAACGGCCAGCGCCCCCAAGAAAACCCATTCGATCCGCAACCTCAAGAGAATCCCTTCGAAACCGGCAGGCGATGAATCGGACAGCATGAGCACCCGTGGTTGGGAGCTCACTGATGCATCTGCATAATCCCGACGCTGCTTTCACGCGGTGCAACGGGACGTATTGGAGCAGGCCGGACTCGGATGACCAGGAACAAGCCTCTGACGATTTTGATTTGATCACTCACATTTGCGAGCATGGCGTTGCGTCTTTCCATACAATTCTGTTTCGCCGACGAGAGGAGACTTGGGGATATTACGAGTTAATGGTCTTGCTGATCGCTGAACCAACTCATTTACGGCCTCAACTTGGAGACAGTGCCGCTCAGGATCATGGCCAATGGCTAGAGTGGGGGTAGGAGATGTACTACTACCATGTCCACCACATACGGTTTCCTGGAACAGGGGCTGAGAAGCCTCTGACATGAGGAATTTTGTAGCTCGTGGGGAGGTACCGTGTCGGGCAGGTTTTTTGCGAGGGCTCATTAATGCCCGAGTTTTGGGAAGGTCATTGTCTTTTTCTCCCGAGAGATGGCCGCAAGGCATCTGTGACGCTGAAAGCCCATCATAATACAAAGCATTCATGACAGTATGGCGCTCGGCGAGCGCACTCGAATCTTACTCTGTCGCCCTGGCCTCTCTACAGTCGCACCGCGAAGCCTTGACCTAAGCCTCGGGCTGTAGTCTTGCCGATCATGGTCGAGATTTGGCAGGTGTTCACAGTCACCCGAGAGACATTGCCGAAGAACTCTACAGCAGTCCACTTTCAGCTTCACGATGCCTCAACGTAGACAGGTGCTAGGTCGCCCGTCGCCCGTTGTATCGACGGAACCTTGACAGCCGCTTATGCTCGAGCCGCCAAAATGTCCCATGTATGTCTTGGTCTGCAGCGACACTTCCACGCGACGTTGGCAATCCGATGTTTGACATGGTATTGCACTTTTGTGATTTCATTGTTGTAGCCAATCCAGCGGTTACATCAGTCTATCCGTTGCCCAGCACGGAGCTGGCCACTGGCAATAGTGGCGATATTCGTCTGAATACATTCAACCTCCCGAAGCCTGCAACTTCTCGGGTAACGCAACCGACTCACCAAGTGTAACCTAGTTCACGCATCCGCTGTTGAAACAACCTGTGATCCCATCAAGCTTCTCACCCACCCTCAGCCGAAAACAATCACGTTCTTCCCCTCACTCTTGCCCGCGAGGTACTCCTGCCTCATCTCCTCGGCCTGTTCAATCCCCCACTCCTTCATCTTGACCCGGATCCCATGCTTCGCCACCAGCGCGAGAAGATCCTCCGTGTCCTTCTTGTCGGCCACCAGCGACCCGACAAGCCTCAGATCGCGGAAGATGATGTTCTGGTACGACATGGTGATCCCCTTGTCCGGCTGGCCGAGGAGCACGACCGTGCCGTGCTTCCGGGTGATGGCAGCCGCAAAGTCGAACGCGGGCGGCGCGTCCGTCGCGAGGACGGTCGCGTCGAGGCCCGGATACGCGACGCCGTCCACGACGCTCGACATCTCGGCCACGGCGTCTGCCGCGGGTCGCGTGGCGAGGATGCTCATGTCGGGCTTCAGGGGATACGAGGACGCCAGGTCCAAGGCGGACTGTCTCACGTCTACGGCTGCGACTTTGTAGCCCTGCAAGAAAGTTCGCGGTTTTCCTTTTGTTAGTGTGGCTGGTGTCTGGGAAAAGGGGGGTGGGAGGCATTGGGTGAAAGTTGTGGGAGAAAGAAGAAAGAGAAACTAACCATGGCTTTCGCGATCTGGGTTCCGATGTGGCCGAGCCCGCCGATCCCCACGATGCCGATGGAGCCCCCGGGCGGGACGGCGGCTCGCTTGATGCCGCCGTAGATGCTGATGCCGGCGCACATGAGACACGCCGCCCTGGGAAAGTGGATTGCGTCGGGGAGCTTCACGGTGAATCGCCAGTCTCTATAAATGCAGATTCAAACGTGAGTGGACAAGCCTGCTGCGATGCGATATGGAGAGAGGGAGGGGTTTTCTCATACGCCACCATGTACTCCGCCCAAGCACCGTCCGCAGTGATGCCCTTCATCAAGAGGCCGTCGCAGTATACCGGTCGACCCGCCTTACAATCGGGACATTTCCCTTTGAAGTTCTTCTATGAGTAATCTGGCTGCAGTGAAGGCAAACACAGGCCAGCAAGGAGAATCCTCAAACTCACCGCAACAGCTATCGAAATTGATGCATCCCACACGATCGCCTTCCCTGAACTCGGTCACCTCCGCGCCGACGGCCACGACAACGCCCGCCGGCTCGTGAGATCCGATGACGGGGAGCGGGGAGTTGAAGGCGTTCTCGTTCACCATGCAGTCCGTGTGGCAGAATCCGCCGGCCTTGATCTTGACGAGGACTTGGTGCGCCTTCGGGCGGGGGATCGGGACTTTGGAGACGGTGTAGGGGCTGTTGAACTGTTTTAGTTGGATTGCTCTCATCTGTTTTGGAGGGATCGGAGCCATGTTGAGGGTTTAGTGTTCAGGCGTCTCTAAAAGTGAGTTTTCATATACCGAGATGAGGTCGAATGTGTTGTTGTTCTTTTCGAATTAGGACAATCTATTAGGCTTGCTGCCCGAGCAAGATAGGGTCGTCGTAAGATCAGTCTCGCTCGACACCGAGGACTCCGACGCTACGCATTCATTCCCATTGCACAAACAAGATAAACCATCCTCATCATCCAGCCAAACATCGTCCAAAAAGCAAGCCGATATCCTTGCATAAGGGCATCCGGCGATGACTTCGGATATGCGGATTCGTTGGTCACAGACGAGGCGAGCAGACCTTCCTCCAGACCGAGGTTGGACTGCATGGCGGGCAAGGCGACAACGACGATGCCATCGCAGAAGCTGCTGAAGAACGGTTGACCGCAGACCTGGGCGATGACGATGGCTGATCGAGTCTTCGAGAGCAGCACCGCGGGAGTCTCGGCTGTCGCGGACTCGGTCTCGGTTTCGAGTGGCGTATGCCTTGAAATCGAAGTGTCTAGCCATGCTGTTCTCTCATAGGTCTTCCGCAGCAAGGCGCTCAGCGTGGAAGTTCGGGGCTCGAATGTCTGCAGCTCGGTGATTGCTGAGTTGCCATGGCCCCAGATCTGCTCGTTCAGCTACGCATGCTGGTTGGATGATGTCGCAGCCAACGGATTTGATGGACTGGGTTCAATTGGCTTCCAGGTTGGAGTAATATGCTGGCACTAGCTTTAAGTATTTAGTGCGAGGGAGACTACCTTATCTACGGTACTTTGGTAGACCGGGTGAGACGGATTATTTGGCGATGAAATCCCTTGGGTTTGCATTCTCACTTCGTCTCCGCGTGCCCTGCAATGACAAGTCACCTACCTGACTTCTGATCCGGGACAAACTCTTACAGATGGTCCACGACAACCCAAATGGAATTTTGTATATATTCAATATATGTTTTCAATATATATCTACATCGTTCTCATCGCCACTCTCAAAATAATTCGTATCGTCGTCAATGCGCTGGAGCCTGAGTGACGTCGGCACTCGCTGGCTTCCTTCCGTAGATGGACCATCTACATACAGTAAACATTAGCAACACTTTCAGGTTAGTAGGTCAGGAAGAGTTCATGCTCACACGTTGAAGTAGGCGTGGATGTTTCTATCTTTGAAATCCCTCCGAGCTTCCATTGCAAGCACGAGAACCTCCTCCCTGGTCCAGCCCAGCCCTCGCGTGAGCGCCCCCATCAGGATCCCGTCCCAGTTGGGCGCGAGGTTTTCATGGTTCCAGATCCCGAGCTCCTTATGCTTGCGGTCCTTTGGCCAGCCGCAAGTTGGCCACTTGAATCGCTTGATGTGGACGTCTTCGAACCCGGCCTCGATCAGAGCGTCTTTGAGTCGGTCGGACGGCTTGAAAAGGGTCCCGAAGATCTCCAAGGCCTGATGCCATAGGCGGACGCTCTTCATAAGGCTGCAATCGTCTGGGAGGGTGTCGTCGTCGCAGACCGGTGCGATGTCGCCTTCGGTGAGCTCAAGGTACCCGCCTGGCTTTAAGTTGCTTGATTGTATGCAGTCAGTGTCAGGGATACAGTGAATGACACATGTGGAAAAAGAAAGGAGTGCGGACTCGTAGCATTGCTTTACGTATACCTCCCAGTCGAGGATACTACCATTCATCAATCTGCTATGAATGTAGTCAAATGGCTTGGAATAGGTCCAGCGGTCGTTGACGTTATCGATCTGAAACTGAACGTTGGGGGGAACGCTTGGTTTTGCGTCAGTTAGGTACTGCATATTCTCCAACTATGCCTTCTCGAATACAAGAAAAGACTTACAAAATGTGTTGCACAGGTGACAAATCAACGCCAGTGACCTGTTTTAATTCCATGAGTAGTGTGTCCTTTGGTCTGGAGAGCCTCAAGACTAACCTGAGCTTCCGGGTGTTCGTCCCCAAAGTCCATGGCCCAAATTCCAGAGCCAGTGCCAACATCTAGAACTCGGCTGACTTGAGCTCCTTCATCGTTGGGCGGGGCAGTTCCCAGTCGCTCGTCGAATGTTCGGATGAACATGTTGTGTTGCAGATCTATCGGTATCAATCTTTATCCACGAACGTGAAGGAAATAGTCAAATGCCAAAATATACATACCAAGCCGGTCATTTTCTCTGTCATCGTTGGGAAGGGCGTAGTCTGCAGTAGAGCATTCAGTGATCTGTGAAGTAGCCCGCTTACGTAGGAACTATCTTACTCACCCGCGTCCATGTTATGGTAGGTTCTTCCGTTCTCTGTACGATACCGCCAAACAGATTCAGACAGGCTCGTCGTCGACGATGCAATGCTCCCCTGATGAACTGTATGAGTGTTGGCCCCAGATGATGCTCATAGTATTTTGTAATAATTAAACCATGCTCACGTGAGTTATAGAGTTGGCATCATCGTCGGCCTGTCAGACTCCTCAATCAGCGCTCTCGCAGTTTGGCACCTGTGAGGGGAGCCCAAACCTCGTCAGCGGCAAGTGCACCGGTGATCCCTGGTGTAGGAATTTGCGTTTGGCTCTCGGGATGAACAACGGCTGCAACGCTTTCTACGCGTAAAGATGCCGATGATGCTTCGGGTTCCGGGGCTCTTTGCTCGGACATGGCTGCCTGCGACTGGAGTTATTCGATGATGGTGTAATTATGTTTTGCATGAACTGCCGTCTTTGAACGTGAGATGAGTTTGCTTTTATCTAGTTTCCTCCAAAGCGAGCAGAAGCAATTGAGGGCACAATTTAGTAGCCTCCACTCTCCTTGGCTGGCGAGATTTCGTAGCGTGCATACCATGTACGGACGGAAAAGGTAACTGTTTCTGGCAGTCTGCAGGGAAACCCGCCTATGCAAAGTTGAGCGGTTAACAAGGGCACCTTTGGTGATTGCGAATCAGTCGGCGAGAGACTTCCAACAGAACCACTGGATATGTGGTCGCCCGACCGGGTGTATGTTCCGGCCGGCGACGCGATCAAGGGCGAACTTACCCCTGCGTTGGGTGCAGCGCATCTCTCGGCCCAGTGAATCTCGAATCTGACAGGTAGGCTTTGGGTAGAATGGGGGATTCTTCGCCTCTCTTCTGCATGCTTATTTCACGTTGGTTCCTCAGCAACAAGTTCGTCTGTGGCTGGCGCCAGCCCTGAAGCGAATAGCAGCCCCGCTCGACAGCCGAGATTAACGCAAGATGAACATCGGTTCGCACTTGGGCTAAGAGTATTGTATAGGTCTTGGATGAGTAGGTGAAACCAGCGGTGCCGCCAGCAGTCATCGACACGAAAACAGCGACGGCAAGGCTGCTCTGAACAAGATGAGGTGTGAGGAGAATGTCGCTGGCTTTCAGGTTCAGGGTGTGAAAGTATATGCGAAGATGTGGTTGTTGTTATTTTCGCTGTCAGAGTAGCGCTTGTGATAGCTCCTGAGGTTGATACCTTTGAGCTACGGCGAAGACACAGTTTCTATGATTTTTACATCTCAGTACATCATTCTGATTGTGCCAAATAGAAGAGGTTCAAATGATATTTTGGAAATGATACTTTGGTAATGGAACTTTGGTGTGGGACCTTTCAATATGATTCAAGTTTTTGCCTTAGAGACTCTGACTTTTATATTGGCTTCGTGACAATGCGAGGCATTCTTGGGTGCTGGTCCACCAGGTGGCAGCCGTGGCAAGCGTCAAATGAGTGGATGACGATCCTCTAATGGTTCCTGATGATCGCTCGACGGCAGTGGCGGCGAATCAAATTCATATCAGGTGAATTGGGTGCGATTCATACATGTCGGCACATTAACAGAGTGCACCGCCTCCAAAAACGTCTAACGCTGCCCGCAGAGATAGTACTACCACGTTTCCAACAAGTTCCTGGGGCTCCACATAACATAGCACTACACCACCGCGGAAGTCTTGATAGGATTCCTGGGGTCGAGAGATTCGTATGTTGACGGCGTCGTGACGGAATCCCGTATCCAAAGCATAAACTAGCTGGGGTGTTTCTCCAGACTAGTCGAACGGGCCCAACAGATATGGTTGAAAAGTGAGCCGAGTCGAGTGTTAGGATCTCACTACCGAAATGGAGAACTAGATGGTCTGTATACTTGGTTATTTAATCCGAGATACAAGAGAGAAGTTATGAAGGGGAGATTGTTACCACTGGAGGAAATCTAATTGATTGAATGAAGTTCGAGACGCTTGGAATACAACTTGGAAATTTCTATTGCTGGAAAGACTGCTGAGATTGGAAGTCCTTTCCTCGTCCAAGAACCCTCAAACATTACCCTTTTTTTTTTTTTTTTTTTTTTTTTTTTTTTTTTTTGGACGACGAGTTGCTTTCAAAAGACCTTTGGATACCTTGAACTATTTCGCCTGGTTGTAATGGTATCTCAACAGAAGATGGAAGATTGTTAGTGTGTTGAAAGTTTCTGGTCCAAATCCACATCCGTGGTGGGTTATTGAATGAGTACCAGCTCGAATCGTTTATTAATGGGCCTTTTGTAGTGAAAACATGTGGCTTAGATCTGAGATGACTGAACACAGCGTTCATCTCCAGGCCCAAGGCTTATTGAGCATCGCTGACGTTAGTGAATGAGCGCACGATAACTACGCAGACCAGCGCCCGAGGGAGTAGCAACTGATTCCGACATATAAATGACAGCCTTTCACCGGGCTAGTTGGAAAAGCTATCTTAGGTATATTGTTTGTCGTGATGCCTTCAGCATCGCCCGTTCCTAGCGCGGCATGTGACTAACGTTAGCTATAGAGCGACCTTTTTTCTAGAGGTTATTCCTCTAACTATAGTTATAAGTAACTACGTTATAGCTACTCTTATTATAATAGAATAAGCTCTTTAGTAACTATAAATATAGCTCTATAGGATATTTCTTAATAATTATAAGCCTAGCTCTAACTAGACCTCTAATTACTATTTTAAAATAAGCTTTTATTACTAAAAGTACTTATTAAAACTTCCTCTCTCTTATTCTTTCTTTCCTCGTTATTATATATAATCCTCTATTACTATAAACCCTCTATTTCTAAATAACTTTAACTATAATATCTTTTATTACTATTATTATAATATTATACTATCTAACTATATATAGGGACTTTACTACCTAGTATATTATAATCTAAGCTAAAGCCTAAGCTATTAGAATCTAGAAGTATATTAACCTAGATAACCCTAAGGGACCTTTATACCTAGGTAAAACCTTATTAGAAACTCTAACTCTTAACTTATATATTACTAAGTAAAACTAGGATATTAATACCTAGTACCTATAGGAGAAGAGTACTTATAATTAATATATTACTCTACTTAACTAGGAGGCTTTAAAAGAGGCTACTATTAATACTACTTCTAAGACTACTCTTAAGTCTATTACTAGTATATAGATAATAAATAAACTATAACCCCTTTAGCCTCTAGCTACCCTAGTTATAATTAATAAGAATACTATAAGTATATAGGAATAGTATTTAGAGTACTTTTATTTACTTATTATATAAGAATCTAAGTAAACCTACGAGGACTAGGAGTTTAAATAAATTAACTATCTAGTTATAGAGATTATTACTTATAATATTATTATACCTATATATATAGAACTTCTTACTAAAGGGGATATAACCCTTTATAGCCTTATTATTAATCTTAAATATTACTACGCTTTAAATAAGGCTAGTACCCTTATTACTATTTAAGAAGAGTATATCTAAGTCCTAGAAAAAGCGAATAAGAGTATTAATCCTAACGCTTAGATTAAGGAATTTAGGGGTATCTACTTCTATACTACTTAGCTTAAGCTTCTTAAAATAAGTAATATCCTTATTTTAAAAACTTTTCTTTAAGTAATAAGCTATTACTTTATACTTACTTAAGCTAATATAGAGATTATAGATATCCTTAAATAGGAGCGAGTAGGGATACTAGTCTCTAATATAAGCTAATATACTAATATATTTAAAGACCTCTTATATAAGGATATACTCTACTCGAGGTTATAAGGATAAAGCGCTAGGGTCTTTATAATACTAGCTAGCTATATAGATAAGGCTAACCTATTAAGTATTCCTATAACTAATAACTTATTTAGTAGTAAATAGTACCTATATAGGTTAAGCTATTAATAGCTAAGTATTAATTATAACTACTTAGAAACTACCTTAACTAGATATTACTAGAAAGGCCCCTATATATTAGTAATAGATATATAAGTAGCTTAGATCTATAACTAGTTAAATAATAACCTACGCTTTACTAATCTTTATAAGGAACTTACTTATAAGGGCTAGCTATATACTATACCCTATAAGAGTAAAAACTATTAAAATAATAAGGGGGGTAATAAGGGTTTATCTAAGAAATCTAATATAGCCCTAAGCTACCTTATTAATATAGTAATAGTTACTTTCTATATAGCCCTTTTAAATAAGGTTAGAGATAATATAATTAACTTAGATAAAGAGTATCTAAGTATCTTTATAACCCCCTACTTAAGACCTTATATATTATATAAGTCTATAGTCCTAGGTAACTATAGAGGGATATATCTTATTAATAATAAGTCCCTACTTATCCCCTCCTTAATTAAGTATAATAATAGAGAATAGGTTAATTCTAGAATAGCTTTATACTTAATTATTATAAAAGGTATATAGATTATTAAGAATACTCTTAATAACCTAAAAGGTGCGAATATAGAGGACCTTATACTCTATAATATAGGATATATAGAGAACTTTTATATTAATATTATCTCTAAAGCGCTACTTTAGAAGATAGGTATTTAATACTTAGGGTATAACTATATATTTTACTTTAGAACCTATAAGAATAGTATTATAATTAAGAAACTTATTAAGAAAGTAAATATCGCTTTCCTTAAATATAAGCCTTATTCCTTATACTTTATTCCTAAGTAGATCTCCTAAAGTATTAATACTATTATTAATAATATAAACTACGTGCTTATAATATATAAGTATACCTCTTTTATATTACTATTAGACTAGAGCGATAATATAATACTTTAGTACCTCTAAAGCGGGTACCTTAGCCCTAAGGCTCTAGAGTAGCTAGTATATATTACTTAGGGGGTAAGGATTAAAGGCCTAACGCACCTATAGTACTAATACTACGTAGTTATATATACTAAATAGGTAATTTCGAGATAGATATTAGAAGATAAAGTAATACGCCCTTACTATAGGATTATATAGGATCTTTTTAACTACCCTAAAGGCTTTAACTAGAACTAGTAGCTCCTTATTATTAAGGATAAATATAATAGTTAGCTCTTTATATTTCTATATATTAATAAGACCTATAGTAGCGTTATACTCGCTCTATATACCTTTAAGTAATAGGTATCTTAATAGAAGGGACTTTCTATTTATAAATTTAGATAAGACGTTAAGAGGTTAGTAATTTCACTTATAGGCTATATAGGATATAAGGATTAGACTTATATAGAAGGAATAGAGGTTAAAATAACCCCTCTATACATAAAGGAACTAAATAGTAGAGGGGAACGGGCTAGTTAGGAAGTTATAACTCGGATAATTAAGATGCTTACTATAGCTAGCTTACTTATAAAATTATAGGCTAAGATAGTACTAGTAGCGATAACGCTTTATAATATAAGCCTACTTAAGCGCTACGACTAGTATTTATTACTATAGATTAAAGAGGAATAGTTCTACTAATACTTTTACTAGTAGTAACCTAATAATAGAGCAGCCCTAACTTATAACCTTCGCCCTTACTAGGGATATATATATACCTACGGCTACTATATATACCCCCTTAAGAGGGAATAAGAGAGAGGAATTAATAAGAGAGACTTTAAGGTACTACTATAGGGATATATTAGATACCTAGTAAGATATATTCTAAACGCCTATAACTTATATAAGGTCTAGATCCCCGCGTTATAAATAGTTATTATTATATAGAATATAATATTTAACGAATAGACTTTCTATATAAAGAATAAGGTAAAAGAGGCTATCCTAGAAGATATTATTTATAAGATAGTAGAAGAGATTAAAAAGCCTATATTATAAGTCGACTTTAAACTTTAGATCCTAGGCGTTATAAATAAGGATAAAGCTATATTAATACTTATAAGTAAATAGTTACTTATACTAACCCTCGTTCTTATAACTAAGTCTCTAAATAGAAGAATCTTAAACCTTCTAAAGGGATAGGTAAGTTAGAAAGGGGGGTAGCTATTATCCCCTAATCCTACGCTAGAGCTAGATAAAAGCCTAGCTCTAATAAATAGAGTAATAGGTATAGTATATATATTAGAAATAAACTATATATATAAAGCTATTAGGGAAGTTAATTCTAAAGGGGAATAGATTAAGGATTATATTATAATTAAACTACTACCTATATTATAATATATTTCTAAAGTAAGTAAAAGTAATAAGAATAAACCTTTAGATAGGAGGCCCTTAAATCTACTAATATAGCTATACTAGAATAGAGAGGAGAAGGCTAATACTAAATAGAGGTCTAACTAGGTATATAACTAGGAGGGCTATAGCTAAACTTATTAAAGCTAATAATTATATAATTTACTACCTAGTAACTTATAACTAGGAATAGCGGAAAGCAAATCCCGCTCTAGTTACTAGTTTTTACTCTAATACTATATAGAGCGGGAGTAGGTATCTAGCTTCTTTAAGATTTTTATACCTAATTAGTAGAAAGCCTTTTTAGAAGCTAATATAGGGTACTATACGCTCTATAGCTATATTTATACTACTATTTATAGCATAAAGCCTGCTCGTATAACTATAATAATTTGTAAATATCTTACTACTAATAACCTTATTAAGCTACCTCGCTTATAAAAGGAACTTTTAAACCTCTTATAAGCGCTCTAAACTCGCTTTAAAGAAATAGCTAAGGTTAAGATAGGTAAATTATAATAAATAGATATATAGTATATAATTAATTAAGAGATAATAATAAAGAGACTAATCCCTTTAAAGTAGGTATTTACTTATAAATTTAATAAGGATAACGTCCTTAACTAGTATAAAGTAAGGACTTATATTCGAGGCGATTAGTAAGAGAAGTCGCCCCTTAAATAGACTTATATAGTAACCCTCACTACTTATACCTTTAGGGTAGTAATAGTAATTACTATATAATTCGACCTCGAAGTTAAATAATTTAACGTTATTAATACGTTCCTAAACGCCTCCTAGGACCTAAATAAAAACCTAATTATTTATAAGTTACTAAATAGCTTTAAGTAGCCTAGAAAGTATATTAAACTATACTATACGCTCTATAGGCTAAGGGATATACTACTACTCTAGTATAAGGAGTTCTCCTTAACCCTTTAGCGCCTAGGCCTTATATCTATAAATAAAGACTTATATCTCTTCTAGTTAAATAAGAAGAGGGTCCTTATTATCTTTTATATAAATAACTTCCTTATCTTATTTTATAAGAACTATGAAGAAGTAGTATAAAGGGTAATCGCTAGCCTAAAGGAAGTATATAAGTTAAAAGAATAAAGCTTAGTTAAATACTATCTTAGAATTAGGGTTATTTATAACTAAGCTATATAAAAGATATACCTTTCCTATAACTAATATATTAAGCGGGTTATAAAGAAGTTTAATTTACTTAACTTTAGAGCGCTAGTAACCCCCCTTCTAAACCTACTACTCCTAAAGAGTAAAATAGTAGTAATACTATTAGAAGTAAAGAGTTTCTAAGAGAAGATTAGCTTTATACTCTATATTACTATTATAATCTAACCTAATATTACTTTTATATATTCTCTACTCTTAAGATTCCTAACGAATCCTACTTCTTATTACTATATTACTACTAACTAGGTTATATAATACCTATATTATACTCGTTACCTCGTAATACGCTTTAATAACTTAGGGGGTAGATAGGTATTACTAATTATAAGTAACGCTTTATTTATAGATAATAAGGAGATATAGAGGTTATTATAAGAGTATATAATTTCGCTCTTTAGAGGACTAATCTAGTAGAAAGCTACTTAATAAGTTATAGTTATAATATTAATAATAGAAGCGGAGCTTCTAAGCCTTAAATATACTACTAAGGAAATAATCGCTCTATAGAGGCTATTTAGGGATATCGCTCTTAAACTTAGTAATATCTAGAAGATTTACTATAATAACTAATAGATAATTCGTCTTATAGTAAGTAAAAAGGAATAGATCTTAACTAAGCTATAGTATATTAATATTTAGAATATATAGCTATAATAAGAATACGCTAGGGGATCGTTTAGTATAGTATATATACTAATAAATAATATACTAGCTAATAGTTTTATAAAGGTTCTAAATTATAAGAAATTTAAATATTTCTATTTACTCCTTAATCTAAAAGATATATAGAGAATAATTATAATAAACGAGGGATGCTCTAAATAAGTATAGGAGGGCTAGTAGCGCCTAATTTTTAATTAATCTATAGCTTACTAGCTAGGGAGCCTAAAATCGCTCCTATAGGAGCAAAAGAATATAATATACCCTAAAGGGCTACCTTAAACGCTAATTTTCTACTACCTAACTTTAGAGGATTTACTTATACTAATCTATTAGGATATTATATAAGAGTAGTAATATATTTAGTAAATACGTACTAATAAGACTATTAACTATATAGTATACTATAGTAGCTATATTATTAATAGGCGGATAAGGTATAGGTATACCTATACTAACTACTAGGGTTCTAAATAGAACTAAGTTAGGAGATAGAGCGATAACGCTATATATACTAGAACTACTTATTACCTTAGGAGCCCTGCCTAAACCCTTACTATTACTACCCTTCTTTATTACTATAATCTCCTCCTTCTAGGTAGTAATAGCCTTATAGAGCGTAGCTCTCTAATAAGTAAGGGTCTATAGGTTATATTAGAAGTTAGTTATAGAAACGAAGCGTATATAGAACCTTACCTTTTTAACTACTAGGTTATCTAAAGTCTTAGCTTTAGTATATTAATAGGCTATAATAATAATAGGGGCGCTTATCTATTAATAAGGTACCTTACCCTTATAATATTAGTTATACTTACTTACTATACTAAATAAGCACTTTTTATCTAATAAGCCTAAGAGCTTACTTAAAATATACTAAAAGTAGCGCTTATTAAATAGGGGTACTTACTCTACCTTTATACCTCTACTAGGGGGAGGAGGGCTAAGAGGGGGCTCTAAATCTCCCTTACTAGTACCCTCCTTTTTATCTATCTCCTTAGGGATTATAATAATAATAAGGTTAGTAATATTTTAAAGTATAGTTATAATAATAAATAGATTATAACTTACTAGGAGCTATCCTCTTAAATTACTTAGGAGGGTAACCCTAGGGCTTCTTAAGCTATAAACCCTTACCCTTAGAGCTACTCTCTATAGGTTACTTTTACTTCTTTCTACTCGCTATATAATATATTAGTATATTATATATTAATAATAAGAAGGAATAATATATATATAACCTTATTATTACTCTCTAGGGGAGGAGGGTACGCCCCTCTACCCCTAGCTTTATTCTTACTTTTAGTAGTATACACCTTCTTAAGAGCTATAGCCTAACTAGCTTCTTTTTAAGAGGTATTTATGAATATATTAGTATATTATAATAGCTTTAAGATCGTCGCATAATATAATTATATACGCGCGCGCGTAATAAGGTTATTATTAGAACTAAAGCTAGGTATATATATAGTTATTATATTATATATAGGGGAGAGTTAAGAAGGTAGGGGGGGGGGGCTAGGTTATTTTATTTTATATTAATATAATAGCAGCTACCCTACCTAAGCTAATAAGAGATAATAGATTCTACTACTATTAGTAAGAGTTAGTAAATAAAGGGTATTATAATAATAATAGTAATAGTTATAAAAGTAGAAAACTATAACTATTTACGCTTTACTTATACCTAATATAAATAACTTTATTTTATTATCTCTTTTATAAATAGGCTTATTAATAGGTTATTTATAGATATATTGCCTTATATTTAGGTATTTTAAGGGATATCGCGTAGTTAGGTGCTTTTCTAGCTACTACTACGTCTAGGGGGGTATATTATAATACTTTAAATATTACCTATTCCTAGCGTAGTATAAAACTAATATTAGCTCTAGAGCGACCTTTTTCTAGAGGTTATTCCTCTAACCGTGGTTATAAGCAACCACGTTATAGCTACTCTCGTTATAATAGAACAAGCTCTTTAGTAACTATAAATGTGGCCCTATAGGACGTTTCTCAACATTGTTAATGTGAGGATAGTGTTTGGAGTGGGGAAATGAAATAAAGGTGTGGAGAATACCCTCACTCCTGGGATTGTAAACTGATTGATAAAAGGAGGAAACCACAAAGACAGAATAAAAGACTGGATACTTCGTCTGTGGATTGCGCAAGTCGACTGGGCTTGGCTTTTAACCTGACAGAAGGGGTTGACTCTAGGACGCCCCATTGTTTGGCGTTTTGAAACGCTGTCTTGGAACCTTCTCCCCCAAGAGAGGCCAAAATGAGATACAATGCCCCTTCAATCTCACTTTGCCTCCTCTAAAAAGAGCACATGAAAAAGGAGTAGCAGTGGCTGGAATGCAGTATTAGAGCCTTTAACCATGAAATCCCTCGGAAATCGCGCCCTGCAGTCTTGCCTCTCGGCGCGCGTGATGTTTACCCAATCGGAGCTAAAGCAGCTAAACCAACGCCCCACGCCACTGGGTGACTCAATGATAGTACCGCTGGCATGGAATGTCCTGCAACGCGATTTATCACTGGACTTGATGCCTCCGAACAGCAAGAGCAAAGATGCTGATCCAAGCTCGAGATTCTTTCTGGACCAAGGAATGTTCGCGCTAGAGAGAAGGGGCAAATAAACTTCGCATTCTGGCGAAGTTAAGTAACGAAATCCCTTTTGAAGTTTGGAAGGAAGCGCGGCCGGCAGAGGGATTAAGTGGGAGTTATTATAGGCTTCCAGTTATAGGTTTTATTTAAAACCGTCACAGGAGTCAGTAAAGACTGCCAAGTTTTCATTCATCATTCGGCGTGGAAAAGACCCTTCGAAT
Source organism: Colletotrichum ledebouriae (assembly GCA_036785755.1). Taxonomy (NCBI): domain Eukaryota; kingdom Fungi; phylum Ascomycota; class Sordariomycetes; order Glomerellales; family Glomerellaceae; genus Colletotrichum; species Colletotrichum ledebouriae. The sequence continues at coordinate 33,538 of JAVHLU010000498.1, read as the reverse complement.
ATAAAGGTTACCAAGTGGGAGTTATCATCAGCGAATGATTCAGCAAGGTCTTACATTAGACCTTCGAAGCAGCAAGAAATAACTATTCTTGAAGACATTGCTTGGGTAGTGATTCCGTGGCGGTTACATAGGGCTACTCTTAGAGCTATCGGCGTACCTTCCCGGTGCCGCAGAGCCGCCTAAACGCCAACGCGAAGATATTTCAGAACTACGGAAGATTTCAGCGAAAAAGCTTGCTGTACTTAAGCATAACAAGTGGTGGAAGATTGGCCTGCATTCGCATTGAAATTCAATATCATCTTGCAAAAGGACGCCCTGAATAGGCAAGATTCCTGATCTTAATTTCTATCTAGAGACCAAAGACCTTGCCCCAACACGAATCCGAGAGCTTACGATATCTGCCTCTAAACGATCCAATGCTTGATAGATCTGCGCAAATCTTTGCGTTCAAAAGAGATCAATCCACTACCTTGAATTTTCTTTCGATTCTAGACTGAGAAATCTTCTAAAGATGAACTTGCCATAGATGCATCGCAGTTACAAAAGGCATAATGTTGAAGAGAGCCGTGCAACATGCCAATGCCCTTATAGTGGCAGAAAACGCTAGGAGAAAAATAAAAATTGCACAGCTGGGGATACATTACCGGGAGTAAGGTTAGATTGTCTGTTAGTTTCTCTACGTCGCTTGAAAGTGACGCATCCATACACAGGGAATCTAGCCATCGCATCTGATGCGAGAACAGAACTCGGAACGTCCCACACCTTTGGAGTCATATCCTTGACATTATGGTAGGCCACAAAAGTATCATAACATCCTTCAATTAATCATAGCGTACGGCGTCATCAAGAAAGAAGAGCAGCTACGCGTGGCAGGTTCAAAGTGAGCAGAGCTATACAACTCGTCTGAGACCCAGACTTACAGGTGATGTAAGATCTTCCTTCTGCAGTTTTGTGCAGGTACGCCACGCAAGCCCCTGAAAGTTTCCCAGAGAATCAAATGCTCCAAGTCTTCATTGAAAAAAAAAAAAAAAAACGAGCTTTTTGTAGAGAAACTTATTGCGTTCTCTAGAGGCTGGTACCTTTTCAGAACTACAAGCAACGCATTTGGTGCCGTTTGCAATGGGATCGGAGTGCGTATGAAAAGCAACAATAATTCAGGATATAACATGCGTCTCGAAGATTTCGACCTAATGGCAAGTGAGTTGGTGCTCAGAGCTCCGGACTATGTACATGTCAGATAAGCGCGGAGCTTCGTTGACCAAAGGTTTACCGAGGGCCGACGAAGCAGCAGTCGTCTTAAACTGAATGTAAGAGTGCGACTAATTCTCTTCAAAACATGCCGAGAAGGCGAGGGTTTTTGAAAACAGATATCACAGAGTTTCGAGAAAGCATGGAAACTAGCAGGAACGCGATGGCTGAGGCTTTGGGCGCGGTAAAACAGCACCTTCGGCTCTGTCCCATAAACTGCAATCTCTTCCTTTTGGCAGTGTTGATTGTTTCTCTAGAAGTGCTGCTTCAAATTATATCATTCACCACAAACCCTCCGGAGGTTCTTCTGATAGGCTTTACCTTGCATGGAAGGTTTATGACGTCTTGCGGCAGTTAATGCAGGTGGGATGACTCTGGGTAGCAGCCCACATATGATTCGCGAGTCCCTGTCCGCACACCTTCCTGTGATGGTCTACTAAACGTAGACTTGTTTCATTGAATAATTTCTCTGACAGAGTTTGCAGAAATCTTTTCATCAATGAGGCATCAGGTGCCACCTGGAATCGGATCGCTGTGCCGAATGCTGCACTTGTCCATCTCCGCCTGCAAGAAGACCCGAGAGGTCGCAGAACGCAGCGAGAATATTTATCTTGCTTTTCTGAGTGGAGAGTTCCGAACTACTAGTTCATGGCCCAAAACACTGAACTTGTTGAAATTAGCTCATCCTGGAAGACAATTGATACTTGTAGGTTTGATGGTTTCACAGAACTGAGTGAGATGTTGTCAAGACACATATGATTGCGGTCGACGAAGGCATACACGGATCTTTCCCTGGCGACCACGACCCTGAAACCACTGAGTTTTCTCTTACAGGCACGAAATCCGCTTTTTCACCTCTTGACAGAAGATTTAATGCTGCGAGAATATCTCATGGTTCTATTTGTGTGAGACAATGTTATAAAGAACTATTTCGTGAGGATGTTTTGGTGTGGTAGATTTTGCATCACGCTCAATCATTGCAGGTATTCCACGATTTGGTCAAGAAGTGTATGTGTGTTGTGGCCACTAACAGCTTGGATAGAGCGAAGCGTTAGTGGCAAGCAGTTCAAACCCGTTTTTCAGCACCACTGAAAATGGTCAGTCGCGTTACGGTTGAGGGAGTGCCAGTTTCCATGGTTCGGCTTTTAGCGGAACGAAGGGACAAACAAGACATTCCAGGCATGTCCCTGTGGCACATGTAAGGTACCGAATTCCAGGCAGAGGCATGGTATTCCACTTTTTAGGTCGACCTATCTGGACGTGAAACCTGCTACTTTGATTTGGAAAGACCATCCGGCTTGTCTGAACGCAGAAGAAGCCACCAAGATTACTGGCTCCAGAGGCTCGTTATCATGAGAAGCCCCGAGGGCTATGGCGATGTTCGGCCGCGGTACAAGAGACTGCAAGGTTGTTTTTGGCCATCCAGCGTCCTACTTATTCGTCCGTTTACTTTCGGGCTGTGTAAATGTCTTAGACATGAACTGTCGGTGCGGGCCATCCTTCAGCCCTTCAAACGCCACCTCCGCTCAGGGCTAGATACACCAGCCGAGTCACAGGGATTGTCTTGGAGGTATCAAGCTATTCTCACGAATCCCCCAGAATGCCCGCTTATCCACTCAAGTTTGGCATGCGCGTGGCCATCGCCAGTGGAGGTATCCAGCTTGGACGTTTTTGGGTGGTGGCAATGCGTACCAGCACGTCCAGCTGAACCAGGTTCGCGCAACATTTCCGCGTACCATCCGGCTGGGGACACGAACGAGGATCAGTCACCGGTGATCCAAAAGTCAGACGTGCAGTTCGCTCTTGAAGACTTCGAAGCAAGGTACGCCTGCACTTCTGCGTATAGTTCTCCCCCTTCCCATGTCCCTTTGCTTGGTGTCATGGACAAGCGTCGGTCAACGAGAGGCGAGTGTTATAGGCAGCAGGTGTCCGCGAGCTCACAGTTCAGCGCTTGTCACGGATCGTCGCAATGGCTGTGGTTAGTAGCGTTGGCCACAAGACAATAGGGTTCCCCTACATACCCTCGCACGAGGCATCATTCTTGCTCATCCCTTGACTTACGAATCCCTTAAGGAGTACCATGCCTCTTTGCGAAAATACGGTGGCGAGCTTTCCCCTAAAAACGAATCCATTGCAAGTGAAGCGACGACCAAAAAGCATCCCCGGAATTTGATGTGAGCCTAGCGTGGATTTGAAATGGTGGTGCTAGGTTTGGAGACGTTGGGAAACAAAAGCCGTGGCGGCTCACGCAAAATGGAGCTGTCTTGGTATTTTTGATCGGTACACGGATCTAGCCAAACCACATCCGCATACTTATGTTGCATAGAAGTCCTACCCATCCTGAGGAGGATCTGGGGTTATCTCACCTCGCTTCCTGCTGCACTCCTTTTTCTGGACCGCTGCCGAGGTCGTTGCCGTCGTCGCCGTCGTCGTCGATAGCCGGACTGCGCGTATTTTCAAGCAAATTGGAACGACCCAAGGACCAGGGACGGAACTCAGGCGATGTCAGCCGGGATGGATATGGCCAAGAACCTCAATCGCCGCTCCTTCCAGATTCTCTGGTTGGCTGCGGCAGTCTGCTTCGTTCTCGCATTCCTTCATTACTTGGTCCCCAGCGAGAAGGTTGGGGAATGGACCAGCAAGGCGGTCGGGAGCCAGGTCGGCCAACTGATGCACAACAACGGCGACAGGGAGTCTCTGGCCGACTTCATGGCCCGTTCCGAAGCGACCTGGGCCAAGACGGTGAGGCAGCGTCACGAGATGATTGCTGCGGACTTTGGCGACGCCTCCAAGATGCCTGTGTAGGTTATTCCCGATTAACGAGCATCATTATCATCATTATTCCAGAGCCTTCGAACACATCACAGCGTCGGTCGCAATACGATCCGTTGAATCCTCAGTGCTAATCCAAAACCATTGCTCAGGTTTCCCGCCAACAACGTCCCCGCGTACTTCGCCACTCCCTATTCACTCTGGGACTTCATCCCGGCGTCCTATAATTGCCCGTGGGATGTTGAGCGCATCGGACGCATGGGAGACGGTGGTAAATGGGTGTGCGGCATGACGAAATACGAGAACTTCCCCAAGGACCGAGAGTGTGTTATCTACTCCTTCGGTGTCCGTGACGAGTCCAGCTTTGGTAAGGAAGCCCACTTACCACTTACGTCGGCTCTTCATCTGCGGCCACCACCAGACCACAGACGAACAAGAGGAAAGAAACACGACTAACAAAAACGTTGCCCGCTGCAGAGCAAGAGATGCTCAGTCGCACCAACTGCGTCGTCTGGGCCTACGACTTCTCCGTGGTCGACTTTGGAGAGCAGCTCGAGCCCCAGAACCGCAACAGAGCTCATTTCAAGCAGGTTGGAGTCGCCGGCAAGACGGACGAAGCCAAAGAGCCCCCATTCTACAGCATCGCGGACCTGATGAAGCAGAACGGCCACACTTACATGCAAGTTCACACACACAAACACCCACGTTCCCCTTTAGGTATTGAAAAGCAACTTTGGCTAATTATGGATTTCTCTCTAGTGACATCCTCAAGCTGGATATCGAGTTCGCCGAGTTCGAGGCTTTCGACGCCATGCACCGTGACTTCCCCGTGTCCGCCGGCGTGGAGTTCCCGATCGGCCAGATCATGATCGAGATCCATCTGATAAACGACATCACCTCGAAGACGTTCCTCGATTGGTGGGAGCGCCTGGAGGCACGTGGCCTTCGCCCTGCTTGGACGGAGCCTAATCTCCTCGCTGTCACGATGCAGGTGCAGAACAAGGACCCTATCATGGCTGAGTACGTACTGGTGAACGTCAAGGATAAAAAGAACATTCTTTTCCATTGAGGGAGCCGGATCCGTTCTGACAAGGCTGGTTTGTGTACTGTATCCGTACGTAGTAATTAGATCTCGAACTTGCTCATTCGTAGGGCGCTTTTGACGTTGCGCATTCGGCGCTCGAATCGACTGAGAGTGATGGGTTGGAAATAGTAGCATGTGACTTATGACACTATACTATTTTTATCATTTCCTTTCTTGAAATAATCCCAGCCGGGAATGGGTGCAGCCCTAGCAAATTTTTGAACTTCAAAGAGGACAAAAAGGTTAGTGAGATGCCAAAACAGCAGCTTCTCGACATGCAATTATGAAATATAGGAACAGATTGAAGGTCGCTCGCCGGTGGGATAATACGAGGTAAGTCCCGAGTCAGTGTGCCCCCCAAGAGCCTCGGTTTGAAGCACTGATAACGATAACGCGCAGCCGTATCAAGTACGTACCACTCAGACCATTGCGGTAACGGCCTTGCGGCAGCACATGTGGGGCGGACCCCCCGCCTAGCGCGATGGCATCATCAAATAGGAAATCTCACCTTCCGGGATGGAGTCGCGATAAGACACGGAAATTTCTCTCACTCCCACCCCCGTGCCTTTCCTCTGTTGCGATACTCTGCAGTCCGTCACCATGGAGGACCTGGCGTAGATTCGAGTTGTGTTTCGATGAGGTGAGACCCGGTTGAAAGCCTTTCGTTGCTCCCCAGTCTCCGCGACCGCGAATCATTGCCGAATCTTGGCCCTGCGCTGCGCGACAACCTCCGGAACCCTGCGCGTTCCTACGTTGAGGAACGGGGACCATTAGATCAGATCTTCTCTTCTCGCGCGGCCAGCTCAGCTTGCCTTCACCTCGCGTCTCGCCGCTTTCCAGATCCAGACCTCGGTGAAAGCAGCAGACGGGGCGGCACGACGGCCAAGAACAAGATGAGCCGCAGCACCGAGACGATCCCCTTCCCGGGCGCCAAGTCCCCGGGCATCACCGACGTCACCCGGCATGCTTGGCTCGCGTCGGACGATATCGAGGCCTCCTCTACGGTCCGCGGCGGCCCCTTTGAGCCCCGCGACGATCACAACGGCGATCTGGTCACCGCCGCCGAGGACCGGGACCTGAAGCGCGGCCTCGAGCAACGGCACTTGTCGATGTTGGGCATCGCGGGCGCCATCGGCACCGGTCTCTTCCTTGGCCTCGGCGGCGCCATCCAGACCGGCGGTCCGCTCGGCGCCCTCCTCGGCTACGCCACCGTTGGACTGATCGTCTGCGCCGTGCAGTTCGCGCTCGGCGAGGTCTCGGCGCTGCTGCCCGTCACCGGCTCCTTCGTCCGGCACGCCGAATTCCTCGTCGACCCGGCCCTCGGCTTCGCCGTCGGATGGAACCTGGTCTACGGCAACATCCTGTCCATCCCCTCCGAGATCACCGCCATCTGCGTGCTCTTTGAGTTCTGGACCGACCTCAACCCCTCCGTCTTCATCGTCGTCTTCGTCGTCCTCACCTTCGTCGTCGGCATCGCCTTCGTGCGCGTCTTCGGCGAGGTCGAGTTCGTCTTCGCCCTGCTCAAGGTCCTGCTCGTCGTCTTCCTCATCATCCTGGGCCTGGCCATCGACCTCGGAGGCGTCCCCGGCACCCCCCGCATCGGCTTCAGGTACTGGCGGGACCCGGGCCCGTTCGTGGAGCACATCGCCACGGGCAACTGGGGGAAGTTCCTCGGCTACTGGGGCGTCATGACGAGCGCCGTCTTCTCCTTCGCCGGCGTCGAGTCCCTGGCCATGGCCGCCGCCGAGACGCAGAACCCCCGCCGCGCCATCCCCCGCGCCTGCAAGCGTGTGTTCGCCCGCATCGTCCTCTTCTACATGCTCGCCGTCTTGGTCGTCGGCATGCTCGTCGCCAGCACCGACCCCCGCCTCAACGACGCCTCCGGCACCGCCGCCCAGAGCCCCTTCGTCATCGCCGCCTCCGCCGCCGGCATCCCCGGCATCCCCAGCGTCGTCAACGCCGTCGTCATCACCTCGGCCTGGTCCGCGTCCAATCAGAGCCTGCTGGCCGGCACGCGTGTCTTGTATGGTCTCGCTCTCAAGGGACAGGCGCCCAAGGTGTTCCTCCGCACGACGGCGTGGGGCACCCCGTACGCCTGCGTTCTGCTCTTCACCGTCTTCATGCTCCTCAGCTTCATGAGCCTGTCGAACGGCGCCTTGACCGTCTTCTGGTGGTTGGTGGATCTCACCGCGGCCGGCGTCCTCGTTTCGTGGTCGGCCATTCTCCTGAACCACCTGCGTCTCAAGTCGGCGATGAAGAGGCAAGGCTTCGCCATGGAGCGACTGCCCTGGCACAACTCTTGGACCGGTAAGTTTCTGGCGTGGCTGGTTTTCCGGTTCGGCCGTCAGTTTGCTAATGAGAGGATCGATACAGTCTACAGCTCAAGCGTTGCTCTCTTCTTCTGCATCGTGATCCTCCTCACCAGCGGTTTCGAGGTCTTCACCAAGGGCAACTGGAGCGCCAGCGGATTCGTCTCCGCCTATCTGTGAGTCCTCACCTCGGTGATTGTTGCAGGTAGTCAGTCACGTACTAAGGAGCTGTTTCAGCGACATTCCCTTGGTGCTGGGCGCGTATGCTATCTACAAGTTCGTCAAGAAGACCGAGGTCGTCTCGCTTGAGAGCATCCCGCTTCGCGATGCCTTGGAGCAGGCTGACGATTATCCCGAAGAACCCGAGGCAAAGAAGACTGGCCCTATCCGCTTTGTAAGCTGGATCTGGGACTAAGGCGAAGGCCGACCGACATATACTGGGAGGCTCCGCTAATAATGTGCACATATTTCAACAACTTACATGTAAACAACACACTGAGACGTCTGCTAAAAGAAACATAGACTACTAGTACATTAATATCAAACGTTCAACACGAATAGTTGCGTCTGGCCTATCTTGCGCTGCGAAGAATCTCGTGCAAAGTCACCTCCCTGATCCACACCTCCCAAACTAGATAACCTTCGGCCAGGGTCGTATTGAAAATGACTTGAATGGGGGGGAAACGACGATTAGACCGGTGATGACCGAAAGTCTACGCGCGTCCACGCCCGGAGAATGCTACGTCAAGGGTGTATTAGATTCTGTGCCGAGTTGGCCCCCATGATGGCGGCAATGCCTCGATGAACAAGGAAAGGGGAGATATATCTTCTTCATCGCCTTTGCCTTTATCAATATCACTTCCCGTCCATCCCCTCCCTTCGGGCCGCCACACGGCACAGAGATAAGGTTGAAGCTAACTCCTTGGAATGACGCAAGGGAGCAGACACTCCCCCCCCTCTGCCAAACGGGGGGGGCCCCGAATACCGCGACTCCCCCTTGGCCTCTTGAATGTGGGCCCATTGCTGCCATCGGCATGTCGCTTTTTTGGTCGTGTCTGCCCGCACTCAAGAGGCCGGGAATACCGAGGTAGAAGTAAAAGACGCAATGGCGGTGTTGCCTGACGAATCTGCAAAGAGTGCCGACGTAGGGCGCCAATGATGCGGTTGCCTTTATGAAGCTTGGACGTCGCGGGCTTCTCCCCTTCCTCCCCGCCCTTCCCACGCTCCGAATACACTCACGACCGACGACCGTTCACTACTGAATACCGCCTCTATTGCGGTCTAAGTTAATCAATCATCTCGAAGAATAACAAGCGCCTCCAGAAACTCCGTGGAGAATCTATCACCATGGTGCAGGTCGGCGATTCTCTGCCCGAGGGCACCAAGTTCTCGTGAGTTGAAAATCCATCTCTGGCGCCCGCCCCCGTCCCCATCAAGATTCGGCCCCGGCGGAAACAAGCGTTTCCCGTTTTCATGATTTACAAACCCCAGAAATGACTTCATCTCTCCTTCATCGACCCCTCGGTACTGCACGATCAAAAGACCCCAACCGCGCACCTATCCATTCCATCGGGAGACTAAATGTGCCCTTCTTGCATCGTGCAGGTACGTCCCGTACGACCCCTCGGCCGATTCGATCACGGCATGCGGCATCCCCGTAACCTACGACGCGTCAAAGGAGTGGGCGGACAAGAAGGTGGTGCTGTTCGCGGTGCCGGGCGCCTTCACCCCGGGATGCTCCGCGCGACACCTGCCCGGCTTCATCCAGAAGAGGGACGAGCTGAAGGCCAAGGGCGTGGACGTCGTCGCCTGCGTCGCCTACAACGACGCCTTCGTGATGAGCGCCTGGAGCAAGGCCAACAACGTCAAGAACGACGACATACTCTTCCTCAGCGACGTCGACCTCGCCTTCAGCAAGAAGCTCGGCTGGACCCTCGGCGAGCGCACCGCCCGCTACGCGCTGATTGTCGACCACGGGAAGATCACCTACGCCGCGAAGGAGGAGTCGCCCAAGGAGGTGAGCGTCAGCGGTGCCGATGCCGTGCTCGCCAAGCTGTAGAGTGGGACAGGGGGGGGGGGAGAATGTCAGTCTCTCGGAAGAAGAACTATTGCGCAAAGTCACGTCATGTACGCTACGATAACACCGCGAAGAAATAGATGACGACGTTTCAAGGCTCAAGGCGCGAGGTTATGCTTCCCCCAAAGTCACATCTCGGCAACATCTGTATTGGTGAATGAGACGACATTGGCGATGCCGCCGCAGGTGAGCTTGACGCCGACGATGTTGCAGTGCCTGCCCAGGCGGGAGAGCATCTCGCAGTTGACGTCCAGGCCGGCGGCGACGCCGGACCAGGTCACGCTGGGCCCGTGGATACTGGGGGGAAGGACTTGGGCTGCCGTTGTGAGAATTTGAGAGGGAGATTGGAAAGGTGGAGATGGTGGGAAGAATTCTTGAAGAGAAAGGCACGGGAATTTTGGGATTACGTCCGACGGTAGCGAGTTGAATATTCGACTGGAGATGCTCGATAGAAGTATCTCTCAACTTGCGTAAATCGGCCTCCCCGATTCCTCCAACCCCGCGTCCTTGTGTCACCATCGCGGGGCTCTTCAGAGTGGGCATGTTTCCGACCGGCCGACATTTACCCACGACCATGAACCCGACCAAATTGAGCGGAGGCCTCGTGGAGCCTGGGGTGGTCGAGGGAATGACAGTTTGGAGTGAGAAGCGCTTGGCCATGTCTAGCACTTTGTCCCAGCCGTTCAATATGTAGCGTCGGATGCGGCCTGGGCGCCGCCATGTAACACATAATTCCCGATCGGCTGGCCCACTTCGGCTCCGCGGAGGGCCCACCATCTCGGGATCGCCTCGGCGAGTCAGGAAATCCAGGATTAGGGCCGACGTGACTCGAGAATGACGGAAAACTTTGCCCGTCTTTTCCAGTTTGTGGGAATATGGGAATGTGACGGATAGATGACGAAGCAAAAAAGATGCGATGATGGGTATAAAAAACTGTGGTGTCTAATGAACTGCCGAAGGAGTCCGTATGCCCGTTTCAAGAAGGAGTCTGCGGCCGTGATCGGGCCGCGGAGAATTTCGACGCAGCTGAGAGAGAAGAGCGTCGCAAGAAGGTGCTCAAGGCGTGAGCTTCGGCCACCCTCTCGCGGCGAGGAGTCCTCCGCAGTACGCCGCCACTTCTGCGACGGCTTTCTGATGGTGACCTTCCGGGCTGGCAAGCCAGGAACCTTCGCGACGGGACAACATGAGGTTGGAAAAAGGCGAGAACGGCCCATTTGACCATTTGCGAAGCGCCTGCCATGTCCACTACAACCTGCCGGATCGCCAGTCTGTTGACCCGAGTCGGGGTTGACCTGTTGCCAAACATCACAAGCATCCCACATGAAATTGGCGCCGTCAAATATCTCATCTACTGCCTGCATCGGCTGGAATAGAGACGCGGCTGGCGACACAGAGGCATCGGTGGCGTGAGAACCCATGGCCGGGCTGCGATCGGCGCCGGCAGAGACGGTGGCAGCCAACGTTGCGTGGGCGGCTGTGCTGTTGGACTGCGGCCTCCACTTGCATTCCCGGTTCAGGCGCTCGCAGTGGCTGCATCTGGGCCTCGACTCATCACACTTGTCTTTTCGGCGTCTGTAGGGGTCGTTGTTACTACGTTAGACATCCAGAATGAAAGACACCTTTTCCGATACGGGTGCCGGTCGGCCGTCTCGGGAGTCGGGGGAGAGTGAGCCCGAAGACCTCTTTGCCGCCGGCGGGACTTCGGTAACCCCCCAAAGAGTAGACAGAGGTGGGGTGTAGTGCGTGTAACTCACTTGCTGGATCTGACCGACTTCCTCGCCGTCAGGAGTCACTTGGCAGAGTTGATAACGGTCCGCTAGTCTGTTGGTCGCTGGGGGCTCGTTGACTGTGGCGGACATCGGTGCCTCTTCTCTGTCCCGTTGTCCGCTCAGCCAACCTCTGGCCTTCCTACGTTGCTCTGGTTTGGTCTGGCAGCTCGCCGTGAATGCTAAAGCTGGGGAAATGAGCGCGGGGAAATGAGCGCGGGGAAGGGGGGAGGGCCACACGATGTTTCCTCCACCTCTCCTCGACTCCACGATGTGGGCCAGGTGCGGGGGGGAGAGAGGGGGCTTCCGCTGCCGTGTGGACTGACCTGCCCAAGAGCCAGTTCGTAGACTCGTGTTATAGTAATGCCGGGTCTTGCTTCAGTCGAATTGATGAATAGCGAACTTGGCGAGAGAAGGAACTATGCGGTGCTTCGGTCAATTCGAAGTCGATAGACAAATCAACAGAGTTCTTATTGCAACAACATCGGGATTGAAGCGACTGTGACCATTCCATGTTGTCCAGCGTACGTGCGTTGTTGCGACGAGGAATTGCGGACTCCTGTGATTGATCACGCAGTGATTTGAGTTTAGTTCCTCTAAGAAGCGCGATTGTGTTCCCAGGTCACTTTGCCTTGATTGCTTGGAATGGCTCTCAGAATTCGATGGTTAAGAGTCGGCGAATCTTCAACTACAGGTGCTGATATTGAGCTCAGAGCACACGATGTCTGGCAATAGCGGCTAACGAGGTGCTTGGTACGTGGAATCCTCCACTCCTCTCCGAAGTTGACCGAAGCGCGCCTTTGAGCCAACACGCGGGCACAGGAAGAAGCTGCTTGCTGCACTTAAGATGCGCAGGTTCCTTCCAGTCATCATCCTGCAGTACCATTTTGCTGAGGAAAGCGGTGCAACTCGTTATCCATGCCGGCGGGCATCTTCGGACGGATTCCTTCACACGGCGTGCAGCTGGTCTCCGGGTGTTTTCTGGGCTCCGAAATGGGTTGGCACTATAAGCAAGAAGGAATTCCTGGTGCTAGATGAGTCGAGGATTATTTGGATGATCTACAATCCCTCGGTACGACTCGTCTTCACACGTTGCAGTGTTTTCCAACCATCGTTCGATGTTGCGGACGATTTCGGCTCAGCGGACGGCCTCCAAGGCTTCTGGATTGCTCTTCCAGACGGTGTCTTGGGAGACGCGACGCAGAAGATGCCCTAGATTATCCACGGAAAAGCAACCCCCAACGAACCGAGACAAATCCGCGCCAAGGCGCCAAAATCAAGCTTGTGTGTGTGAAAGCACTCGAACCCCAGACTGGGGGTGGCTGAGCACACCTAAAAGAGTGGAAAACTGGTCCTCTATTTGTGTCCGTTGGGTTGGCAGGAATAACCGAGGCGACCTGGCGATGACCACTGTCACGATTCAACGTACGAACCGCCAAGTCGTATTGATGGGTTCGGGGTTCGGGGGCCAAAGATAAAGAAGAAAGAGGGGGAAGGAGTTGTCAGAATGCTCTCCCAGCGTCACAGCGTCACATGGCCGTTGAGATGGACTCTTGGCCAATTAAGCAAGAATGCCGCCTATCTTCGGATGGGATTAATATTACTCTGCAACAGCCGGGGGTCTTCCCCTCAAGAGCCATGCATCAAGACCAAGCAAGAAGCCCTGCAGGCTGCATGACAATAGATGTCAACCAGATCTCGGTCGAAACGGCGGTTGCATACGAGATAAAACTACCAGCCAAGAGAGCACCAGGAAAGCGCCATTACAAGAACGGCTTCCACGCCGAATACGTTCGGAACTTGTGATAGGCTGTGGAGAGCCGCTTTGCCTTGACAGCGCAGCGGCTCTCCGTGGTCTCGGAAGTCAAAGTTGACTACCGATGAGGAGGCTGGGGCGGCCAGATCCAGACCAGGGCCGGCGCGGCGCACAGATGAACCGCCAAACGAGGGTGCATCCCGGCATCTATCGTGGTTCTGATCCTGTCGCGCCCGCACCTTGATCCAACTCGAGGCCTGGCCTGCTGAGCTGAGCTGAGCTGACCATCGTGCATACCGACCATTCGGCACCAGGTCGCTTTCGGAAGCCATACCTCAGAATTTTCAACCCGAGTTCGCCCTTTCGTCTGTCTCGGATCCAGTACATATCAATCCTTTCTCTTTCTCCGGTTCTCTCCGCTGTTTGTCGTCTCGGCGTTCCATCAGGGTTAGCGTCGTTGGGAATCCTTACAGCTCACGATGCATTCCCCGCGTGGAGCGCAGCGCCTGGCCTTATATCTGGTCTCCGTCCCGCGCAGAAACTGTGCCCGGATTCTACTTTTACAGACATATCCATTTCGCCGAGACTTTGCTGGGCACTGCCAGGAGGCAGCCGTCCATCTGGCTTGACAGTGTGCTCAGACTACCGATCTTAGTGCTGGGAGAACATGCAGAGATGCGTAGAATGCGCGTTCAGTCCTTTCCCATAACCCGATAAAGAGACTTCTACCTCGTCGATCCGGCGTGCAGTCGTCGTAGCCTCGACGCATAGAAGCAGGCTGTGCATCAAGGTGTGACTTGGCGCTTCATCTCTTGTTGACGGGCAAATAGACGTGAGCTGCTGAACAGAACGAAGCGGAACCGCGCTTCGGGATGGCCAAAACTAACCCTCTTGTGTTTGTATGGAATAATCCGTTGCTTGTCACTGCTTGCTGGTGTGCATCAGCCGAAAGAAAGTCCTCGGTCCACACCCCTTCTCGGCGTCTTTCTTGGCTGATCCACACATCTGCTGACGCCAAGTCTGCGCAGTGTGTCTGCTATCCAATGATACACGGGCACAAAGGCTATGTACTGTCATGAGCAATCGCCTCTCTGGTTGGGAGGCAATCTTCTTCCTCTTCTCCTTCTTCCCTCGTGGCGCTACCCACAACTCTCATTGTGCAACTGCTGAGTCCGGGGAAATGCTCCTCTGCCCTACCAAACGGCAGGTTTTGACGGTGACAACCCTTCTTTTTTCCCCATGGGGGTCATCGCGGGGTAAACCACGCCGATCCTCGACGAAGTCCACAACAGTGTCCCAAGGAGATGGTTCTTATTCGACGAAGGGTGTATCAAGCTCATTACGGGTGGGACGTCATGGCGACCTAGATAAAGCATGGCCCTCTCCCGCCGATTTTGCTCCAAGGCTCTCTTGTGTTCAGCTAGGTAACGCGGCCTCTGGGACTTGCCAACACCTCCGTCTCCCTGCTCCGCTCCGCGATACCCGCCAAATACTCTACGGCCTCTCCATTCTTCTTTTCCACTGCCCGAGATGGGCTTTTTCAGCACCCATGCGGCTGGGACGCTTGACCCTCCCGAGGTCCGCAACTGGCGCATCCACTTGGTCGCGCTCGTGGCCAGCATGTCTGCTTTGGCTAGTACGTCTTAATTTTCCTCTTTCCGTTCAAGGGCGCTTGACGAGGCGTCCGATAGCGCAGTCGTTGCATGCTCTTCTTAGCCCCGGGCCTTGATTCAAGGTTCGAGGCTTGCGGCCGGCCCGCTCCGGCTCGTATCTCGGCAGTCACTCGGGAAAAGCGGCCCACGTGCGGGCCCGGACTGCTGAGTCAGCGGGGCCAAACGCCGAAGCTGAGACCGGATTGCTGACTCCGATTTTCCAGTGGGATACGACACGGCCGTCATCGGAGGAACCATGGCGTTGGACTCCTTCAGGCGCGATTTCCATCTCGACGAAGTCAGCCCCACCACGCGCGATACCATTCAGGGCAACATTGTTTCCACCTTCCAGGTACGTGTGCCCGTCAGACGCAGCGAATCCCGCACTAACCAGACAAACCCCAGGCCGGCTGCTTTTTCGGAGCTCTTTTGACGTTCCCGATTGCCGAAAAGTTCGGGCGGAGGAAAACGGTCATGCTCGCCGGTGCCGTCTTTCTCATCGGCGGCACCCTCATGACCGCAGCCCGCGGAAGCTTGAACATGATCTACGTCGGTCGCGCCGTCGCAGGGCTCGGCATCGGGGCTTCGTCACTCACCGTGCCCGTATACATCGCCGAGACCGCGCCTCCCTCGATTCGTGGCCGCTTGGTCGGCATCTTCGAAATCGCTTCGCAGGGCGGCGGCATGCTGGGCTTCTGGATCAACTACGCGACGGACAGGACGATCGACGTGAAGGAGCAGTCGCAATGGATCGTTCCTCTCGGCCTGCAACTCGCCCCCGGTCTGGGCCTCGCTCTCGGTATGATTTGGTGCCCCGAATCCCCACGCTGGCTCGCCCGCGGCGACCACTTCGATGCGGCGGAGAGGATTTTGGTCAAGCTCCGTGGCCTGCCCGCCGACCACGAGTACATCCGTCGCGAAATCAACGACATCCGCACCCAGGTCGAACAACGTACCAACAACCGCATGACCAAGAAGCAGATGTTCCAGAAGCTTTTCCAGAAGGGTATCCGCAACCGCATGGGTCTCGCCATGGCTCTCATGTTTCTCCAATCCTTCACCGGCGTCAACATCATTACGTACTACGCGCCGCGCATTTTCGAGAGTCTTGGTATCACTGGAACTTCAACCAAGCTCTTCTCCACTGGCTTCTACGGTATCGCCAAAACACTCGGCATGTTCCTCTTCACTTTCTGGGTTGCCGAGCGTGTTGGTCGCCGAAAGGGTCTCATTTGGGGATCCGCGCTCGGATGCATTCCGATGTGGTATATCGGCGGGTTTGTTATGTGCGTCCATCTATGCCCGCTACCACAAGTTTCAGACTATTAACACAGTTAGGGTTGCGGATCCCGAGGGACGAGCTGCTGCCGGCATCGTCAATCGTGACGGCTGGGGATACCTCGCTATGGCATGTGTATACATCAATGGTGAGTATTCTCCGCGAATTATTTTTTGCGCAATTTCATGCGCCCAGGATGCTTACAGAAACAGGTGTCATTATTTGCGCTACTTGGCAGGGTATCACTTGGCTGTACGCCTCCGAGGTCCAAACGCTTGAGATCAGGATGTTGGCGGTCTCCATCACGACCGCCACCACCTGGCTCGGATCTTTCGTCATCGCTCGTTCTACGCCTTACATGATCTCGGATCTCGGATACGGTGCCTACTTCTTCTTCAGTAGCATCCTGATGTGCATGGGTCTCTGGGCCTTCTTCTTCGTTCCGGAGACCAAGGGTAAGATATATACCTCGCCGCCGTTCCGTTGTTGGACTCGGCTAACGCGACAAATAGGCTTGACTCTCGAAGACATGGACGCTCTGTTCAAGCAACCTACTCACAAGACGGTCTGGGCTCAAATGAGAGGCAGAGATGTCCTCTCAGCCGGACGTGCGAGGTCGCCTTCCATCACTGACGAGAAGTTCGAGGCAAATATCGAAGCAGCTCAGATTGAGGAGCGTACCAAGTCATGAGACTAGTGTAAGCCTTGATGAAAACTAGCATTCCAGTCAAGGCACCTGTTACGTAATTTTCTTTTTGCACTCATGTTCGTCGTCAACCTTACAGAAAAACGTTCGGAGACGCGAAGCAGAGCTTGTGTTAGGGAGAGTGTGGGGGAGGCTGTTTGGCCCAGGTACTGGACTTGGGGTTGACTTATGGTTGATGATGATGGGTACAAGAGTTTGAGCACATGATTAGCCACATATCGTGGTCACAGGAATCAGAAATAACGATGTTCCCTGTCAAGCCCAGCGCGAGTCCTCTCACAATCATTGCCAGTCTTTATTTATCTAGCGTTGACTCTTTAGTGACAAAACTATTTGTTGCCCTATTCGTTTCACTTCCTCACTTCCTAAAGTCTAGGCCAATCCCCTCCCTTGCTTCCCCAAGACATCTGGGTTGAACCGTTCACAAAACCCAACATCTCAGCAGGTACAAGTGTCGCGTTGCTTGGCTTGATCATGCGGATGGCGCGCGTGAAATAGGCTTTGATCAGCTTGAGCTCGGTAGACTCCGACAGCTTATCCACGCCCTCCTTCCGCACCTGGTCCATCGACCGCGACAACTCAGCCTGCGCGCACACACTGCGAAGATCAGATCCCGAGTAGCCTTCCGTCGCTTTTGCTACCTCCGCAAGGTCAACCTCCGACGACAAGTCGTCTTGACCCACAAAAGTGCGGAGGATCCTACGACGACACTCTTCGTCAGGCAGTCTAAAGAAGACCCTCTGCGGAAGACGGCGAAGGAAAGCCTCATCCAAGTCCCAAGGCCGATTTGTGGCGGCGACACAAATGGATCCTTTGCACTCTTGGACAGTCCGTTCATGCCGGTGAGGAACTGTGTCAACGATCGCCTCTGCCAGTCCTTGTCGTCAGAAGAGCGCCGATAAAACATGGCGTCGACCTCGTTCATCAACAAGGAGCTCTTCGGCAAGAGTGAAAGCTGCTCTAAGGTACCTCTCCGACTCTCCGAGCCATTTCGACTATAAAAGATGCCGAGTCCATAGAGAGCATACTCGACCCGGAAGCCTGCGCAATGGCACGGCAAAGATGCGTCTTGCCCGCCCCCAGCGCGCCGTACAGCAGCGCGCCGTTGATGCCGATGTTCTTGAGCAGGAAACTCGAGGTCGCCTTCGGGGGAAACCTTGACATGGCCACCCGCTGCATCATCGCATCTTCCGTGTCATGGTCGAGAATGACGTCGTCCCAGGTGATTTGAAGCTCCGTGGGATCGACCGCGTTCTCGAGCAGCTGACTCTCGAACTCGTTGCAATTCGCGGCCATCTTCCTGACCTTTTTAACTCCATGTTTCTTGCGGACTCCCCCCGTCTTTTGATTGCTTTCTGGGCTCCGGCCGTTCCTCTTCGACGGGCATGTCAAAGAAACCTAGCCGCGGAGAACGGTTCAGATGTCGTTCACATTACCGAGCTTTCCCTCGACGGGTTTTCCAAGAAGCTGCACTTGGGCGCGATCAAGTAGATCCTGGCACCACTCCCTCTGTCCCATTGCTTCGTGTTCTTGTTCCGACAGTCCAGGCCAGTCCACAAATGGGTGGAGTACGTCAGGTTTTACCGCCTGCGGGCATCGTGCCTGAAGCCTAGGCTGGAGCTTCCAAATGTTGAGTAGTCGAATTTGAGCAGCTCTCGTTTCTTGATTCTCCATGATGGGCGCTGGAGGTTCAATGATGACGGATGTACACGCCCTACCGCCTAAAGACCTCGGGAAGATATCCCTGTGCCACTTCTGCTGGACGGATGAGCCGCACACCAGAGCCGTCTTCAGCCCTTCTCGACGTCGTAGGCGAGCCCCATCCATTCATCTGGAATAGGTGGTTTTGTCCGCCTGGGACTTGAATGCTTTGGATCGCCAACTCTTCTGCGTTGCGAACGTGGAACAAGACGGATGGGGTACAATATGGCACGTCCTCGGGACGCAGGTCGCTTGTTGATGGGTTCGTTTCGGGAAAGTTATTCTTCGCTATAAGCAGTTGAGATCTTGCGTCGCGTCGCCACAAGCCAAATAGCAGATAATGCCATGCTGGTCCGCGTCGACGACATGCCGGAAAACGTAAGGCTCAGCCACGGGATGTTCCGAGCGACGGTTCGGATATACAGGGCCCCACGCTTTAGAGTACAGACCATGCGTCTTCTCCCACTGCATCTCCAGGTCGTAAAAGTCAACGCCCAGGTTTTCGAGGTCTTCCCAAGGAAAAGGTTATCATGACTGCTCCCATCTTCCTGGCGAGGTCTCGAACAACTTGTTCGAGATACGCAGGCTAGGTAGCTCCGCCAGTCGTTGATCGTAGGAACATGACTGATTCTGGCACCATGCGCCCGGTAGACAAGCAATCCGCATGCCATGTCCAGCACCCCTCCAGCCAGATCCGGATTGACCGTGCGATGAGAGTCGTTGTAATCCAGATTCTCCCTGCCGGGTTCACGACTGCTGTTTGCTCGAGAAAGGTCCGCGGTAACCCTGTGGACGCGACCAATAGCGCCGCTGCTGACCAGCTCTCGGGCCTTGACGCCGAGGGGGAAGAATCTCGTCCAGAGTCAGACCCCCTCCGTGAAGAAGAGCGTCTTCTTGCGGGCTGTCTCAATGAGTCTTTGGGTCTGTTCCGCAGCGACCGCCAAAGCTTCTTTGCAAAGAACGTTCTTGCCGGCATCAAGTGCCAGCATTGCGTTTTGGAAATGGCGACTGCGAGGCGGAGCGATGTAGACGATGTCGACGTTGCAATCTCGCACAAGACCCGCATAGGTTTTTCATAGGGTGTGACGGTTGGCTGGTTGAGGGTGATCGATACGAGTCAGGAAGTCTTCGGCTCTTTTGGGATCAGGGATCATTCGAAGACGATACCGCTGTGTCCTTGCAGAAGCTTTTTCTTCAAATCGCCAATGAGTTTTGCTATATCCTAGAAACCTTTGCGGTTGGGAGTTTTCTACCATGGGCGACTTATACCCAGACATGGATTAAGCTGTTACTAGAAACACAAAAGTTCTCCACAAACTTGAAGATTTGGAAGTATTGGCCGCCGAAAGATGACACTTTTGAAGGTCGTTCGGAAGTGTATTCTGCTGGAAGTAGCTTCGGTACGCCGGTTCTTGTCTGACACCGAGGCGGAGTGTGTCGGCGGACTGGTAGACGTAAGGTTCCATCGCTGTCCGGGCATTCGGGCTAACATCCACCGGATCAGCCTCGGTTGACCGCCGATCCTTTGCGGCATTGACTCGCTCAATCACTACAAATTGACGCATCATTCCATGTTCAATGTTCCGAGCAGTGCGCTGATGATTTGTCCTTATTGGAGAATGTACTAGCGCATACCATTTGTGATGTCCCAACTCATGAATTATTAACGTGAGCCTCCCTCTTTGCGGTGGACTCCTTCGATCCGCTTCCAAGTCCAGATGAGTACGAGGCATTAAACGTACAAGCTTGCCACGTTGTTCAGAATCCAGTCCGAGCTCGCCTTTCTGAAGTCATCCTTGAGCAAGCTGGCCTTGTCTGAGAAGAACTGGATGAGGTTCTGGCCCGAATTCCACCGAGGCCAGTTAGGGTACTGCCCGCTGGATCCGGAATTGGGGTCCAGGTCGGAAATGAAGTTGGTGTAGTAGGCGCGGATGCTGCGGGAGGCGTAGTCGTCCTTGATGCCGTAGAAAACCTGCAGCAAGTCGGAGCCGTGGAAAGTGCCGAGGATCGGGGTACCGTAGTTGTAGGAGGCCAGGTACGACCACGACGGCACGCTGGGGTTGAAGGCCGAGGCGAGGTTCAGGAAGACGCGACGGGTGAGGGTGAAGACGAGGTCGCCGAGAACGGCGGCGCGGAGCTTGAAGCCCGGGAAGATCTCGTTCAGCAGTCCGGTGCGGTGCGGCGCGCCGTTGGTGATGGCGCTGAGGCCGTCGCCGTAGGTGGCGACGTACTCTGAGATCTGGTCCTCGGTGGCCGTGGCGAAGTAGTAGTCCTTGAGGTAGCCGACAAGCTTCTCGGTGCTGGTGAGGTTGGGCTGGAAGATCCCGAACAGGGTGCCCTCGTCCTCCTGGTCGCCGATGATCATGGGGACGGCGGCGTACTTGCCCTCCTTGGCGAGGACATCGGGACTGGCGGGCAGGGCTGTGCCATCGGGGCGCGGAAGGTAGGACAGGGCGAGGGAGTTGTACGAGAGAATACCGGGGACGGAGGTGACGGCGTTGAGGAAAGTGATGTAGTCGACCCCGCGCAGGCAGTTGAGCGTGTCCGCCTCGCCAGCACACCCGGCCTCGGCCACGACCTTGTCGTAGACGACTTGGCCCTTGGGACAGTCGACGGGGTCGGTGGGCGTGATGCTGCCAGAGTTCATGATGGCGCCGCGGAACAGGGCCTTTCCGTTATACTTGTTGTCGCCGCCGTAGAGGGCCATCTGGTCGAAGACACTGATGGCTCCGGCAGACTCGCCCCAGATCGTCACCTTGTCGGGATCACCGCCGAACTTGGCGATGTTGTCGGCAACCCACTCGAGACCCATGCGTTGGTCGAGGAGACCGAGGTTGGCGGACCCGTCGGCGAGGATCTCCTTGCCGGGCATGAAGCCGAAGCCGGCCACGCGGTAGTTGACGGCGACGAAGACGAAGGGCTTGCCGAGATCTACGCTCTGCTGAACGAGACTAGTGCCGTCGTACATGGAGGACCATCCGAGCTGCCAGGCGAGAGTTAGAACATGAGACGAACGCATGCACCGTCCCAAGAGGATGCTTACCTGAAAGCCACCTCCCAAGATCCAGTAGAGCACAGGAAGTTTCGCATCGGCCGTTGTGCCCTCGGGACGAGCCACTGTGATGGTAAGGCAGTCCTCGCTTTGCCCCGTCGCCTTTTGGACGAAGGGGAGGTTTGAAATATCTCCCAGAAGATTCAAAAGGATGTTCTCACTGTCGGAGGAGACCAACATCTGCGGACAAGCGCCGGACGGGCCGGTGGCGTCGAAGGTACCGATGTTGTCCGTCAGTCGCACGGGAGGTTTCAGCCGCAGCGAGCCGGTAGGCGGCTTCGCATACGGAATGCCGCCAAATGACTACGTGAGAAGGTCAGCATCTTCGTCCTGGGATGACTTGCATCGATTCGATTTGTACCTCGACCTTGTTCATGACATTGCCGATGACGGTAGCCGTATCGAGAACGACAGTCGCGTTGGCCGTAGCCCTATCTTCCAAAGGCTGGGTGTGTTCTGAAGCCGCCAAGGCGGCTCCCAGGAGGGAAACAGACGAGATGAGAGCGGAGAGCTGCATGATGGAACGGGCGAGCAGTATTCCTTCCTTTTGGGACCTGCAGTCTGGATCTGATGGAGGGGATGAGCAAAGGACGCACCCAGTCGGATTGGCTTGGCTGAACTCGATCCCGACGAGCTGTCTCGAACGCCTCAACACGGGTCAAGCCACCGTGGAGAGCGGGATGATCGGGGGCTATATAAGTCCATTTTTCGAGTCGGGTCAATGGCTTTGTTTCCCATGTCCACTACCAACATGACCACCACGACGAGAAATTAGTCCAGGGCGGATGGATAGGTGGACACCAAGACGAAAGGCACCCACCACCCACCCGTACGAAGCATCCTGGGAGGGTGTGTGCGCGTAGCGCGAGCGGCCCCGGTCACCAGGACTATTGGGAATGGGGTCACCATTGGGTCGAGTGAGGGGCTGAGTTCCCGCCGGAGCCTGAGTCGCGATTGTCATCCATTGAGCGGGTATCTTTGTGTCGAGCTGGACCAGGTCTGGTAGTCATTACTTTGGATCGAGAGAGAGAAGAGACGGAGATTACAAAAACAATAAAGCGGGGGTGCGACGTTCCCCATGGGGTAGCAGGGCTTGCTGCCGGGATGAGAGATGCATCTCCGAATACGCGCCCGGTATTAGAGGGCAGCCGGATGACCACGGCAGGTAAAGGAACAGCCTTGTGACATGGCACTTCACATGGGAATATGCAAGAGTCAACAGGGCATTTTCTCGTCCGCCTCGGTATGTCGGGCGGCAGAAAGGGTCGCAATGTCAGCGAGAATGCGAGTGCATCAACTCGCAGGTCAGCACGCGATCCGGACTGAGAGAGTAAAAGCGGTCAACAATCGCGCAGAATCATGCTTTTGGAGCGCATGTGACAGTGAGACTATGATCAACAAGACACCAGGAACCAGGAACTCCTTCCCAATCGAGTATTGATGTGTTGCTCTAACCTTTCGATGTATGGTCGTGGATGCGTCTCTCTCGCAGAAGAGTGTGTGTGTGTAAGTGAGCCCCTGGCTTTAGCACCTGCACGACAAAGAGCAGCCATACGCGTCTAAAAACAACTAACTACCTTAGTTGGAGAGCCAAGGTGCTTGTATTCCAATAGTGTCCGTCAAGCCAGGATGTATGGCTTTCGTAATGGAGGTGGAATGCGGGGTGATGGTTCGTCTCGAAGACAGCCCCCTCCAAAATAAGGTCGGCTGATGCAGATCGCCAACCTGGATCCTTGTACCGGTACTAGACCAGCCACTCACGAGGCGCAACTCGTTCGGATTTGGTATCCAACCACGGTAAGAGGCTCCGAATGCGTGGCGTTCTGGATCAAAGTGGTTGTGTAACCACCGATCCTCGAGGTTGTCGGTTTTACGAACAGGAGCACACAACAGGCTCCAGCTAATCTTGCCCGGCCCGCTCACAAACGAATTGGCCCAAGACCGTTGGGGGCGTGGAAGAGGCGAGATATTCCACCAGGGTCTTAGCTCGAAAGCGAGGAATGCACTACACTAGCATTCCGGCAGGGAGCGTTAGTGGCTGAACCGGCACACCTCGGAATGGTGAGGGTACTGGTTGGCAGGCAGTTGGCTAGCTCCCGGAAGCGAGGAACGGGCTCGCCATCTACGAGCCACATCTCTGCTCAAGTATCCAATGATATGTCAGAAAGATGAGGGCTGTCGGTTGCGACGGACCTCACCCGACTCAAAGCGTCGTGCAGATGAGAGTCAGCTTGCGTGTGTTTGCAATCCGAATTGGGTTTTCAGATCGTGCTGGATGTTGAGTCTGTCCGAGGACCTCGGTCCGATTCGAAGACACTGATCATCGTATTGCGAGATTTAAGCAATGCTTTGTGTGGCATCTGAGAGTTTGGGTAGTCTAGCAGTCCCGCATCTGTCAGGCACTCGAAAAAGGCATGTTCTGTGCGCCGACTTTCTTCACCTGCAAGATTAATAAGTGGGCAACGGGGCGAGGGGCGGCTAGAGAATCACTAAGTTCCCATCCTCTTCTTCTCCTTGGGTCCCGTTTACGAATCCGCACATCGCTTCAGAAGTCGTTAATATGGTGTTGCGGGGTTCGACTCGATCTGTGGAGCCGAACGACTGCCGAGATTCTGCACCCTGCGCAGAAAATCTCCGTTTGGTGGGGAACGGGGCGAGATTCCTCGTCTTCGCTCTTCAAAGCATGGGGCTCTGGACTGCCGATCACAGTTTTGCACCGCTTAGAGTTCTGAGCGATTTGTCTTTCATGCCCGGAAACAGGTTTTAGTGTCTGGGGAATAATTCGTTTTCGAAACGGCAAATGTTGAGGAACTAATGAGAAGGTAGTCAAGATTTTCACCTGTGGCTCTGAACTTCTGAAGCCCAATACTTACGCTAACTCGGACGACAAGCGATTTGGTCGGTGTCGATGAAAGGAACATCGATGTCTAAACTTGATGAAGACAACATTGCGAACGCGTGGCCTGAGCCGTGATGTGGGATTGAAAGAGCAAGTGCCACGTGCGGGAGCAGAGACGTTGGTCCTAGCTCTCGCCCGTCAGCTTAAGGTTCAGGAATGCGTTCAGTCTCTCAAGCGTTTGAGCATTGTTCCTTTGGCAGATGGGAGTTATTAGCTGTGGCAGAGACTCAGTAGCCTTGGGCAACTCCTCGAGAAGGCATAGTACGCCTTACGACCCCACCAAACTCTTTGGGGCAATTGTCACGAGTGCAGCTGATCAGGAAACACGGTCATTCGAATGGACCCAGTGAGTCAGCAAGCTACCATTGCAAAAGACCCAGAGTGGAGCTCGTCTCGACTGGACTGGTGCTTCGCTGTCCACTGCGCCGAGAGAAGGCTATCCTTGTCTTGTCCTTGTTCCTCTTCATTCCTACGGTGCACAGTAGCATCCGAACGGGAGTTCAGTGACATGCCGGCAATATGAAATGTGCTTTGTGGCATGGGAGATGGCTGCTAGAAAGCTTGACAGCGCCAGACGGCCAGCACCGCGTGGAGTTAGAAGAAGGCAGATGTGACAGCATACAATGTTCCATTACTGACGTCGCTCCAACGGGTTTCCCGCTGTCGTCTCAGGCTGTGATAGGTCGAAGCCGACTCCGGGGCCGGCCCGACCGAGTCAAGCGGCGGTCGGCACCCGGGACCCACACCGAGGTTAGCCGAGCTGACCGAAATAGCCGCTGGGCTTACTGGTCGCGAGCAAGGCACCATGCACGGGCAGCAGCACGGCGCACTAAGGAAGGACCCTTAGGCCCCTCTATAAGGTTTTTCCCAACGATCACGAGCACGTGGCGGGTCTGATCCGACGAACGAGCGATTCGTAAGCGCCATTTAAGCGAAATTACCTTCTCTACTAGGCAAATTCTGGCGGTTCAAGGTGTATCGCGCCCGGCATCGCGATGCAACTTTCCCCCCTCCTCTCTTCTTGCTTCCACAATCCACATACCACACCATCGGCACAAGCTGCAGATCATCCCATGACCTCACTCCTTTGAGTCGCCAATCGGCCGCAATCGCGGCTGGCCCATTCCTAGTCTCATATCACCAAAGTCTCTCTTTACCCAGATATCGGGCGCTCTGGGTAGAACCCAGGCCCCCCTGTCACTCTTTGTACCATGCACAGCGCCGCTCTCTCATCGCTGCCGCACCTTGCTGTCTCACTGCTTCTCGCGGTTTCAAATCCCTCGCCCGTCCGAGCCGACGGCACCGTCTGGGCAACGCCTCATGACAGCTACTCGTCCTCCGTCGGCGTCCTCGGATGCAAGATCAACACCGACCGCGTCGCGTACTGGCCCGCCTCCGTCGACTGCAACAACATCTGCATCTCACTGAGCTACGAGGACCGCACCGTCAAGCTTCTGCGCGTCGACCAGTCGCAGGGCGCCTACGACGTCAGCTACGATGCCTGGAACTACCTCTACACGGGCAACTCCGCCAAAAAGCGGCCGGTCTCGGGAGGCCCGCTCGCCATGGAATTCAAGGAACTGCCCGCCGACGACTGCAAGGAGCTCATCAAAACCAAGAGCAAGAAGCTGCCGCTCAGCGCTTCCAACAGCATGAACTTCCTGGCCAGCTGCCTCGACCAGAAAGACAGCTGGGTCGGCAGCAACTATGCGCTGTACAACGTGCTTGACTCGGTATGTTCATGGGGCTACGACGAGCGTTGCAAGCTGGACTGTCCCAAGGCGAACCAGCCTACATGCAAGCACTCCCTCGGCATGCCCGTGAAGCTGAAGGACGCTCCGGTGTATAATGTCCAGTACCCCTCGGGAGACGTTGTTGACGCATCTACTGGAGAGAAGATCTCAAGTCCGGGCGACAGCACGAGCGGCGCGAGCTCTGCTATACCCTCTCCGACAGGCTACAACCAAATGCAGAATGGTGCCTCGACGCTGGGGATGTTGGGGATGCTGATGTTTAGTTCATTTTTTTGGACATGCTTTATACTTGGATCATGTTGATCGGAATGCGTTATTGGGGAAGTGGAAGGAGACATGAAGAACGATACCACGAAATACCATTTACTGATGTCATACGACCATAATGTCAAATTTTGTTAGCCGAACACGTCTGTCTGATTCTGATTTACTCGGACCTATCTTGCCTACGGGAAAAGAGTTACAAATGCGCTTAAGAGAGATGTCGTGAGCGCCCTTGTCAAAGCATACCGCCGCTATCATTCGCCTTCTTCCAACTCGGCCCGCAAAGAATTATAACCTAGGTAATCCAGTGGAGGGTTTGTCTTGGAACCTAATAGTTGCGTGCATCGCGCTCCTCCTTAGTCATACCTGAGGCCCTTGTACTCTATCTGGGCATGGGGCGGCTGGCAAATATCTGGATATTTGCAATCATGAGGATTGTACATCACACCCTCCTTGAGTCCCGGGCCCCAAGGGAAGTTCTGACCATATTCCCAGGGGTGGAGCGGCTTCCAACCACTGCCTTCCACCAGATTCTTCCACCAGCTCAGCCCGTGCGGCCACGTCTTGCCGTCTTTCGGAATGCCGCAGGACCAGCGCTTCTCCCTGAACATTTGGGGGTGCGACGCGCCAACACCCGATGGGGCTTGGATAAGACGACAGACAAAGTGGCTCTGATCGCAGTTCATACGACCCGGACGGCCGACGCACTGCTCGTGGCCTTCGTAGAACTCCATCGCCAGCGGAGAGACGCGGATGGCGTGTCCCATGTTCTTGATGTACACGACCGGATCCGTGAGGCCTTCGCCCTCGGTGCCGTCGCGCATCAGCCAAGTGACTGAGAACTCGCCGATGCGCGAGTCGACCATGGAGCTGTTCCCGCCAGGATAGCAGTTGCGAAGAGGCCCGTTGATTCTCTCGGCATATGGATAGGTTCGGAGGCCGCCGTCTTTGCAGTAGACACCAACTTTGCAGTTGCCGCCGTTCAGGGTCGACAAGGTCAATTCGCACATCTCGGCGGTCTTATATTTCCCGATTTGCTTCAAAAGCGCCTGTCGTTAGAGAAATGACTGGGTGCTTTGGGGGAAGTGTTGGACAGGCTTACCCACAACTGTCTTGATCCCTCTTGAGCGAACGGGATCTGGCCTAGGGCGCCTGTAGCCCAGAGGCCGAGGAATCCCAAAGTCTGTAGAAGCAACACCATGATATCGGTTGCGTGTTATCGAAGCAGTCGCAAATGGTTCAGGATGAGGAGATTTCTGTGAGATGCGTGAGGGAAAGTTCTGGAGATAGCTTGCACCATCCTGCTCGTACTTATTTGGTGAGCAAAGCTTTGTAGATGGCGACAACCCGGATGGAAGCACCACGCTGGAGGCGGGTTGACTCAGAATGTGACTTGTCCACTGCCAAATATTTCAAAGGCTATTGTCTAGATACGATAGCATGACGGGCGCAATACCCACCATTCGTTGTTTCCCGTAAGGTAGTTTCAGAAGAAGCAGCGGATATTCCAGAAAGGTGATTAAGGCAAAAAACCAGGGAATCTGCTCAAAAATCTACCAACCGTATTCCGATTCCACGTTACCTGAAAATTCAAGCTGTCTTCAAGTTAGCCGCATATGCTGTGGCCCTCAGTGCACGTAAAGGAAGATGTATGCTATATGGATCTTCCAACCGCAGCCAGAGCGCAATTCAGTAACACTTAGACATCGATGAAGAGAACCTGGGAGATGCAAGCTCTGGATCAGGCCGACGAATGTGAGACCTCTGTGGAATCCAGTGTGGTAAAGTTTTCCCAAAGCCACCCACGTGAAAGAAGATCCCTTGACGCAACGACATTCGCTCCAATTTCTTGATTTTGCTCAGACAGAAAAGTGACGCCAACGTAGAACGCAGCGTGGTCAAGTTGCTCATCCAGGTTCCCAGACACTTCAACTAGAGGTGAGAGTTTTTATTCGCCGATCATTTCTTCCCCCAAACCTTCTCAAGATTTTCTTCAACTCCGGCTGGCCGCCAATCGGACAGGATTTCGTTCCACTCCCGTGACACTGCCCATTTTCCACGCGCCACAGAAAGTATCATCCCGACAGACGCACTCTTTGAGAAGTGGTCAACCTGTTCTTGCGGCAATCCAAGAATTGGAAGGCGCGGGTAGTGCGTAGTCTTCAGTTCACCGGCTTTGAGATCCCTTTCCTCGACCTTGTGAATGTCTTCGAGTGTGGTCAGGGTTATTTTGGCGTCTTCTGAACCCTATAGAATCACACCCCGCGCATTTTGAACGTAAATCAAGGTCGGTTGCTCAGTATGGTAATGCGTGACGGTTTGGTGTGGATAGGCAGGAAAATTCGTGAACGCTCCGGGTTAGAAAAGCGTGTATTCCAGCACCTGGTTCCAGGTGAGATATGATACTTTGCACTTGGGTTAATCGAAAGACGAGGTATCAGATGATGATGCGGTGAGTGAATCGAATCACGGACTTACCTTCGTTCTGATTCACATCCTGCAAAGACTTGCGGATCAACAGTTTCTCGTCGTACCAGGGCATGTACACAGTGACTTCTCCAAGCTCTTGTCCACTTTCATCATTTCAGCAATTGTTCAAGAGGACTTGCGCTTTCGGCGGGACGTTACAACTCACATGGCCCATTCACTCGGAGCGAAGCGCTTGACGCCCGCTTCGATCGATGCGTCGATCAGACGTTTCTGGGTCCCCCCATTCAAGTCCGAAAGAGGAGCAAAAATGCATGACAAGACAGTATGAACGCCAGTCAACAGCTCAACTAACCCAGACTTGTTTTGATATGCTGTTTGGATCTATTCGAGTCTGGGTAGGGCGGGCAAGGACGCTGAAACAGGATCCTGAAAATAGCTATCGTGTTAGAACTAGGTGTAGTATAGAGTAATAGAGTTAGTATAGTTAGGTATAGCTAAGGTTAAATATTCTTCTCTAGCCCTCTAGTCTACTAAATAAGGGCTAGAGGGCTTACCTAGTAGTTACCTAATACCTCCCTATATCTCCTAACTCCTATAGACTTCCCTACTTAGCTTATTAAGCCCTTTTCCCTATAATATTATCCTAGCTTATAATATAATCCCCCCCTCTAAACTAGTTTACTCTTAGACTAGTTTACTTAGTAATTATTTAGAGGGTATTTAATACCTCCCTATAGGATTTTATAACTTTTAATTTCTATAATTTTAGAATTTAATATCCCTTATTTTAATTATATAACTCTTCTTTAAATAGCTAGATATCTTAGAGGAGTAATTAGCTAGTAATAGGGTACTTATCCTCTACTCTAGCTACTCTTATAGCTCTTATATCTAAGTATTAAGGGATTTTGTAGCTTAAAAGAGTAATAAGCTAATAATAAAGCTAATCCCTTATTCTAACTACTCTTATAGCTTTATTTAATAAGTCTAGGACTACTTAGTAGTTATTTAAATAGTTATAGCTAAGTTCCCTTATAAGGGTTACTCCTTCTTTTATAGGGTTATATTAAAATATATTATTATTTAAGCTTATTTTTATTAATTTAAATTCTCCCTCTAAATTATTATATTTTCTATTTATTATTATATTTTTAATCCCTTTATAGGTTTAATAAAGGTATTCTCTCTCTAGGGATAAAAAAGGCTTTTATTATAATATAAGGGGTTACTTATAGTTATCTAGTAACTACGTAGTACCTCTTTATATATAGTAAAGTTAAATAAAGTTAAATAATATAATAATCTAGAGATTACCCTCTTATTAGCTATATAAAAAGCTAGTTTTAGTATTAAGTTAGAAATATATAAATATTATTTAAAATTCTATTCTATTAAAATCTCTCTTTTTTACTTCTTTAGTATTATAATATTATTATTACTACTAATAATTTACTATTAGCCTCCTACTCCCCTACTAATAACTTTATTTTAATTATTATATAATTCTCGTATGGTGGCTTTTACCTTGCTGGAAGGTTTAGCGAGGGCGTTTCTAGGCCACGAGAGCCTTAGTAGCCTATTCGGCTCTAATATAATTAGCCCTGGTGCGGCGCGCGTCCGACTTTATGCGAGGGTTTACTTGCGAGTAGTAGGAATATATAGGGTTCCTATATTATTTTCCTTAACTAATAGAGGGTATAAGTTAAAATACCTATATAGTATTTCTTAAATTATGCCTGCGAACTAGGTGAATTTATTATAGTCTTTTTGCAAAGGGGCTGCGGCGTAATTCCGAACTTAATTATTATATAATAAATCTATTATTATATTATCCTCTATTACTACTACTATTAATATTATTAATAAAGCTCCCCTCCCTACTATAAGTATACTTTAGGGGTACCCCTATTATTAATACTTCTTAGTAATAGCGAAGTAAGAGCCCCTTAAGGAGGATCTCTCTAATATTAAGCTCCTTATAAGCTTAATTCTCTACTTTAAGAATAATAATAAGCTTTTAGTTCTTATCTAGTACTTATCTAATACTTATTTAATATTTCGCTAGTTTTAAGTTTAGAATTTATTACTAATTTATTTATTTCTTAGATACTTCTATTAAATATAAGTATTATATTAAAATAAGTAATAATAAGGCTTATATTATTATAAGTTTTACTTAGGACTTTTCTATTTCTTATTTACTAACTTATTATAAGCTACTTTTTATATAATAAGTATTACTAATAAGATTAAATACCTTATAAATAAAGCTAGTTCTAAGCCTAACTTTTAGGTATAATATATTAAGAATAAGGTAGGTCCCTAGTACCTCCCTAGTGCTTTATTATTAGTATTTAATTATATTTAGGAGGAGATCCTTACTACCTAGCTTATAATTAAAAAAGCCTTCTAAGTTAAGAAGAATAAGGCTATTATAACGCCTAAGAAGTATAAAGCTAAGGAAGCTAAGATCTTTATAGAGATAGAGAATTACTAACTAGTTACCTTAGAGGATATAGCTAAGTATTAGTAATATATTACTAGGGAGGCTAAAAAGTAAACTAAGTTATTATATAAGTAGTATAAAGAGCTTTATTATTACTATCTAGAGATTAAGTAGCTAGCTAGTAAGTAGCTAGAGGTATAGGATATATAAGCTAAGTATACTAAGGAGGTAAATAAGGCTTATAATAAAGTAATAAGTTAACCTAATCTCTATTAGTACCTTATTAGTACTCCTCTAGTTAGTATTTCTAACTTAAAGTAATATTATAAAGTTCTAATTACTCTATTTATTACCCTATTTATTTCTTTAAGAGATAATAATATTAAAAGGGATATAATTAGTTCTAATAAGGAGGGTATTAGCGCTTAGTAGATATAAAATTTTAAGGAGCGCCCCTAGTAAGCTATTAATAACCTCTAGGTAATATATAGTTACTTTTAAGCGTTTTCTTAGTCTCTTTTTACTTTATTAGGGGCTTTTAGGCTAGTAAATTAAGATACCTAGCTAGTATACCCTATTTCTATCTAATTACTAGTTACTTATTAAGTTACTTATTAAGTTATATAGAGATTATAATACTTTTACTTATAATTAGGCTTTATTATTAATTTATAAGTTTATTAATATATTATATTATAGCTTTTATAAATTATCTAGTTTACTATAGCGCTTTTATTTAATAAGGTACTAATAGTTATATCTAAGGCCCCTATAGGTAATAATATAGTCTACTATATGGACGTTATTATTATTATTAATTAGAATATCTTATAGTAAAATAGCTAAGCTAAAAAAGGGTTCTAATTATATAAGTATAAAAATATTATAAATTTAGTACTTTTTATTAATCTATAGCTTATATACTTATTCTCTATTAATTACCTATTAGATCCTAAATAAGCCTAGGTATTTATTAGAAAGTTTATAAGAGGGCTACTTCTACTTAATGTTTTTTATTAAAAGTAATATAAGATCTCTTATAGCGAAAATAATAAGGGTCCTCCTCTAATTATAAAACTTACTATATATTTTATTATACTTTTAAAGTAAGTTAGTAATAGCTAACCTCTAGGTAAGTAAGCTATAGACTCTCTTATATACTACTAGGACTAAAACCTTTAACTAAGGTTTAATATTATTAGATTTATAAGGGGAATATCCTATTAGTAGCTTAGTAGGTAATATCCTAGTAGCTTTATAATAGGAGTTATTATGGCCTCTGGCCACTGCATAGTGATTTTACCTGCTTAAGTGCAATAGACCTTCTAACTCCGCGCCTCCTAATAATATATAGCCTTCGGTTACGTGATTATAACTTTCCTAACTATAGCTATACTTATACGTGCCTATAGCCTCACGATCTTTAACTTTATATTAATAATAACGTGATTTTTAATTATTTAAATTACGAAACTATTAACTTATCCTCTCGCGCACTACCCGCGCTGCTAATACTACCTCTATTACCGCTTTATCCGCTAGTCCTCTTATTCGATCAGGTTAGCTAACGCCTTTGCAGCTATGCTATTGTTAGTAACGCTCTCTCTATTAGTTAGCGGCGTAAGCTATACTTACTAATGTTCCCCTAATAGACCTAGGCTGCCTAGGCTACCTCTGCCTTAGTAATATAGAGGACCTGCTTAAAGAAGGGCTACTCTATAGGGTATATAATAACCTACTAAACTTCTACTACTAAGTTTACTTACTTAGCTCTAATACTATTATACCTTATAGAGTCCCTTATAAGGGTATTAAAATAAGCCCTCTTAAGGGCTATATTAATAATATACTCTCTATATATAGCAGAGTAGTTAATAAAGGAGCGGGTTTTATTAAGTATATTAAGGCTAAACTCTCTAGTAATCCCCTCTATATTATTTATATTAAAAGGTATACCTCGCTTAGGCTTAGCGTATTTATATATAAGGTCTAGTACTAATATAGTTAAGGGATAAGGATAAGGAAGAGGGAGAGGTATAAAGCCCTGCTTATAGTAGAACTTCTTATGCTTCTAGCTATAAGAACCTCTTAGGAAAAACCTCTTTAGTTAAAAGGTTACCTCTTATATAGTAATATTTATAGTACCTTTAGTACCTTATTAGAAAGTTAACCTTTTAGGTTAAGTTATTATCTTATATAGTAGCTTTTATAGCACCTTTAGTACCTTACTAGAAGGTTAACCTTTTAGGTTAAGGAGTTATCTTATATAGTAGCTTTTCTAGGCTATAAGAGCCTTAGTAGCCCGTTTAGCTCTAATATAATTAGCCCTAGTGCGGCGCGCGT